>MU947087.1:15835-29740 GCA_036418165.1 Cooperia oncophora
ATAAATAATCAGCGCTGAGAGGAAATTCTATGACACACCATGTGTGTCACACAGTGCAGAACGTGTTAGGCTGCGTTCATACTTTGCGTCAGCGTTTTGACCGTATGCCCTGCGTTTTCAGCGACTGCCGCGAAAAGTTTAGAACTACCTGCGCCTCGAAACCCTGGCGTACGCTCAAAACGGTGGATCGATATCTATATTGTCTTGGTCGCTCGAAACGCTGTCATACGCTGGCGCACGCTAGATCGATACCTTCACTTTCCTAGTCTCTCAAAATGCCTAAAACGCTGTCGCCCTCTCAAAACGCTGCTGTATGCTCAAAACGCTGACGTACGCTCGAAACTGACGCGAAGTATGAACGCAGCTTTGAATTCAAACGCTTTTCGCAAGCTCTCATCCACCATTCAGCTTCGGGACTTGTTTGGTGCTTTTTCTCTAGGATGTCATTAAGCGTTTGTGTCGTGAAATTGTTAATGCCTGGGTTTCAGGTTAAAATTGAATCCCTCAAGCCTGGTGAGTACAACACCTTGTTTATGGTCAATCTTGATGGCAATCCTTATGAGAAAGAGGGAGAAGTCGCTCACTGGATTGTTTCCAACATACCAGATGGGAAAAGCGTCAAGGATGGGGAGGAGGTAGGGTCTTTATCCGATATCTGGAGATTTCAGTACTACTTTACAGTTTTTGATGTCGACACAGCTCTCATGCGGCTTGACATTATCTACTGCTTTATGTTTGTAGGTGGTACGGTATCTTCAGCCGCTCCCATTTTGCGGCTCAGGTTATCATCGAATAGCTTTCGTCTTGTTTCGGCATGAAGAACCACTGAAGTCGTTACAGTTGTTCTACAGGTGAGGATGATATGGCTTGACAAGATTCAATGGGAGTGAATTGGTGCCGTTACTATTCATACAGGGGGGGGGCAGACTGTCTGCCTGGGTATGTGCTTTGAGGGCAACTCTGCTGGAGGCTAGTGTAGTTGCGGGAGCAGGGCCCATCATCGGGATCTGTGAAGTGGCAGTGGTTGTACGATCCACCCCCCCCCCCTTTAAAAGGAGAGTCTTCCATTGCTTTTCACAATCCAGGCGCCCCCCCCCCACCTTTCCTCAAGATTCTTGCATCGGAGGAGGAGGGTGGGACGTTTGTCAACAATTACACGAGTTCTTTTGGCACGCCACCGCACTAAGGGAGGGGGGGGTGTGATACAACGAGCTGAAACGAAAATATTAGCAACGCTGAAGCAGTTTCCAACGTCTCTGAATGATGAGTGCATGCCGGGGAATGCGCATGGTAACGCGATTCCAATCGCGTTCGCTGCGAATCGATGGGGCGTGTCATGTGGATGGGTGTGTCGCGGCGACAGCCCGTTTTTTCCTTTGGTAAGCGATGAGACTATTATATCATTCGTGTCGGTCGTTCACCCCCGGTCATAGTCGTTTACCGCAGCTCTTCAATACTGGTGTAGGCAGGCGGTGTTGCTAGACCCTGTCTCCACTGACCCACCACAGCACTAGCGCGCAATGAACAAGACTGTCTGTCCCATGAGACAATATCGCGTCTATTTACTTCTGTGCGTACCATTAAATGGAGGTCTGGGGAAAGGAAGGGACGTCGGCGCCGGCCACATGCCCCTCCATATAAAAAAAAAAACGTCAGGCGTATCATTGCTAGGTGTTGAATCAGTTCTTGTGAACTGAAGGTGGGCCAGAAAAGTTCCGCATCTTGCTCTCACCCTTCGTTGTGGCCAAACATATTTTCTTGGGCAGTACTGAAAATTTTTTCATAAAGACACTTAGATTTGAATGTGGGCAGGTATCAGCACAGCGGATGAAATAGTTTTGCGAATGATATGCGGATACTTTCAGCGACACTCTTGCTGGCCGAGTTTTCTCGATGTCTAGTTTGTAATAATAGAACGAGGACGTAATTACGCCCTTCATGTGTAATGTTTTTCCAGACGACTTATGATATTTCGGTAAAGAACCAGTTACACAAAATGGGTGAGTGAACTGATAATGTGACTTTTTAATTACTTTTACTTTTAAGTAACAAATTACTAGCTCTGAAGGGTAGAAAGCTTGGTTGGCGCGGGCAAGGAGATGATCCAAAACTTGACTGCTAGACCGCGCGCGTGGTAAGGTGAAGGCCTTTTGCCATTGCACCTTTACCGCCTCAGTGTAGCTTTTTAGTAAGTTTGGAACATTATACTGCTTTCCTGAATTAACTTTCCTTTTCCCCTGAAAATGCTTCATTTGGGTACTTGTGAGTGTTCTCGCTTTATCTCTGTCTACCTTAAGAAATATATGTTGCAGGGCTGAAATCGCCAATTTATCAATATCAGTATAACGAAGCTTTGAAACCAGAACAGAAGGAGTTCCCTAAGAAGCCGCAACCATTTGACTTGTGAGTTTTTTACAGGAGAAGACTTCTTTTGGTTCTCTTCTTGACTTTTTCCCTCGAACAACAGGGAATTCTATGGGGTTCATTCCGAATATTCAGATATATGGATATGTACCGAGATCCTAAAGAAGTAGAACAGGAGTTGTTAGAAGAAAGATTGCGACGTGCTCAACTCGACGATTACCAGGTATGCCTGGATGGTTTTTCCTTGTTTTATTTCAGGATTGATTGCGGTCTTTAAGGCACCGAAATGGCTGGATCCAAATTATAACGAGAACAAAATGGAGCTCCCAGCTTGGCAACATCGTAGAATTCTTGGCAAGAGAAGGACGGTATCGAGCACTTTATAATAATGCGTTGAAATCGTGACCGAGCTCTTACCTCAACCACCCCTGTAACTGATTCCGCATGGTTCAGTGAGATATGCTAAAACTATTGATGTAATTTAAATGTAATTAGGATCTTTATGTCTAGAGATTACAATGTATCAATTAGGAAATTTAGGATTGAAGTTTATAGAAAGTTCGAAGTTTTCTTTGATTTGATTGTTTGAATTCATGCTCATATATTGTTGATTTTTGATGTTACCAATAATACAATGCTACTGTTTGAATTCATAAAGTTTTCATAATACATTAGAATGTCCAGCACTAAAAGTTAATACTATCCCAAAACACAGTTTTTTTTCCTGAAACTTTGCCCAGACGGGTAATTGGGTGCCCTGATCACCAACACATTTGTTTTTGGCGCTGGCGCCGTTTGCTATGCAGATCTTTAGGCTCACAACATGCGACAGTCCGCAGAAATTGCACGAATACACTCCATATCGCGACGGTTAGGAGGGCGTAGCTGCGCTCTTCATTTGTCCATGGAGTAGGAAGCGTTTTCGTGAGATATTTCCATTTATGACATCTGTCATCCTGTCTTCTACTGGACAACGACTTGATTACAATTATCCTAAAGCGGAAACAAGCCACCGGCGCAGCCGCTGTCAGTGAGACACGAGGCCACGCCCACTCCGACCTCGTGGTATGAAGTGTACCTAGACGGCGGTAAGGGGAGGAGTGTACGGATACTCCCTTGCAGTGAGGCTGGGACATCTGTCAGGGACAGGCTGCTTGACTCTGGGCCAAACTATTGACTTTTATTCCTCGGCTTCTCCTCCATTAGGTCCCACACCGAAAAACAAGTGGCAAGCACGGCTGTCTACGCTGCGGGTGAAAGCGTGGGGTCAGGCGGGATGTATTTGGCAAGAGGTCAAACCCGTTCTCCGCCGGTTGTTAAAGCGGGTGACCGGCAAAAATTGGTGAAAAACAACTGATACGACGATATGGTACGGTGGTTCGCTTCAACAAGTGGTGGAGAACGGGTTCGGCGTCGCGTCAGACCCATCTTGCCAGCCACACCGGTCGATCTTCATGAACTATACGTCCTTGTTTCATGGACATAACAAAAAAAGTCGCTCGTGCAATAGCAAAGTATTTATAGATAAAGCTCTTAAATCTGCGAATATACCCCTAATGATCACTTCAGAGATTCGGACCACTTGCTACAGTTACCAGTCTAATCGATGCGTATCTGAATCACTAACATTAAATCATGGGACCCCTTGAAGGACGACTCAGTCCTTCCCAGTACTACACGCTTGCGCTTTTTGCCATGATTCTGCCGCGAAACGGAGGACGGAGGACAGATACACTGCAGATCCCTGCGATGGAGTGGGCGTGGCTGCGTCCTTGAACATGACGCAGGATGCGTTGTTCCTAGTATATTTCCATTCGATGCAAGTGTTGTACTACCTTGTACCGGACAAAGTCCTGGTTGCAAATGTTCTGAAACAGCCAATATTCCTTCCAGAAGCGCGTTGCTGCCACGTTTACACTAGTACGCAGTCACGGACTCTTTTGCTCGGGGATATGGAGTGTAGAATGACAGCGGCTTTCCGAGTATCGATGGGCGTTTCAAGAGTGGGGATCGATGCAGTTCAGGGATTGAGTGGAGGCAGCTCGATACAGGTCAGCACTAGGTGTACAGTCGTTCAGTGTCCTGATCGTGCTGCTTGTCGGATCACCGGAATTGCAAGCTCTGAACGCGACCCAAGATCAGGGAATAGCGGAGTTTGGTATCGAATGAACACATTAAAATAAATAAATTAAAAGACACAAAAATCTAGACAACTGCAGCTAAAGTAGTGTTCAATCCGTCCATTTCCATTTCGACTGTTTCCAAGATCTGAAGCTCTTGGGACGGAGTTGTGGTAGTAGTGGTGGTCGTAGTAGTAGTTGGTGTTGTTGTTGTTGATGATGATGTTGTTGTTGATGACGTTGTTGTCGTTGCCGGCGTCTCGTCGTAGGGGGCGTCGAATCGTGCTCTTGCATCTACTGAAATGGTGTCCTTTAGTGGTTCAAGCAGTATGTGGCTAGTCGGTGTGTTGAGGGTAAGGGGCGTTGTTAGCACTCGAGAGGCCCGTGGATCTAATCCCTTCAGCTCAACCAAACACAATATGCACGGCTAATTCCTAGAGAGATTCTCTTGAGTAACAACTATACCTGGGTATCGGTCAGTCTTGATCCCAAAGTTGGCGAAATTACAATGGTTCGTATGTGGTAAAGGGATGAAACAAGTCATCGTTGTTATTAGTAGTTTTTCTAAATATGTCTATCTCTGTACACAAACGCGACCTCCGCGAATGCAGTACATGGCCCACCCCAAATTCTTATGAGGTTGGCTGTCCGTAGACGGAGAAGATATGTGAATTGCGTGCTGAGATAGTGAAAGTCTGGTAACCCATGTGTAGCCGAGAAAACGTCTTTGCAGGAATGGGTCGTGGGTGAGTGGTAGGGTAATGTGTGACACAACCATACATTGCTCCGTGACACATTGATCGAAGCCGAGAACTCTTCTGCTGCTGATGGAGCAGATGGCAAGTTTCTACTGTTCACTTTCCGAAGGTATTGCGGGGGGGGGGTGAGTGGCTGCCTAAAGACAAACTGTACACTCCCCTCCGATCTTGACATGAGTGAGACTTCGCCTATACTCACGTTATACTCAAAGTGCAGCACTTGCGTTGATACCATGGTTCTACAGCGAAACTTGAGCGGCAGAGAACATCCAGAAGTGGGGGACGCAGACAAGTAGTGGGTTTGGCTATGATTAGGCGTTTAGCTAGCCGTGCGGCGGCGCGGGTGACTTGTGGGGACGGCACCCGGCTACCACTACAATCCTGCCCCGCTCCCGAGTACTTTTCCCGTAGAAAATGGCAGACAACTGCAGCTTCGAACCCATTCTCCAAACAGGACGGAATTCCGCACCCCTGAGCGAGCGCTGTGTAGCGCCTTTTTAAAGGCAGTTGGCACGATAAATCCCTAAGACGAGTAGGATTAATACGCCTGGCAGGACGGAATTCCGCGACCCTGAGCAGGCGCTGCGTAGCGCCTTTTCCAAGGAAGGTACCCTTATAAGGCCCTATCAAGCTGCAACATACCGACCCGGACGCCCACCGCGCCCGCCCGCCCACAAATGGACGACCGTACCTGATGCTCGTATTGCTTCATTTGCGAAGTAAAATATGAAGCGAAGGATTGATATGAAGCGGCCGCGGTGCTGCATGGATATATGAGTACATACGTGCAGTCGTATCTAATAGCGGTTATTGGCACGATGCCTACGGGAAACTCGTCCGAAATTGCTTTCTGAGTCATGAAGAACGAAGGCTTTTCTTCGCAGGTTTTTGACCGTTTCACTTCGTTTTTTCGCCATTTTCCTACTATAAGGCACCCTGTTAGCATTTTAGACCGAGTACCAAACTATCGAGCCATACGCCTTTCAGGTATTTTCGACGAAATTTCTCTGTTTTTTGATTGGCCAATCAGCTGTCATCCACGATTCCACGTTGGATCCACTGCCCAGTGAATAAGTGTGTTTCGAATGAAGGACGCTCTGCCTCCAACAGGGCTGAAGTCTGTTGTCCACCTTCAGCGTTTGTCCGTCACAGCTAATCATGATTTCTGCACCTTTAACACATTGCGGACCGCTCTGCTCGCATCTCGGGATCATTTCACTCTTTTTCATCAGAGATTCCCCCCCCTCCCCATTTTCGAATCGTTTGTGAGATTAGTATCTTCCGTTATTGGGAACGTGTTTTGACAACTTCAGAACATGAATGAAAAGCCAAATTAATAAAATAAAGCACCGCATAGAGACAAAATCATGACACACCATGTGTGTCAGGCGGTCCGGAACGCGTCAAAGGAACTGCGCCCCAGAGGCACTATTGCATCTTCTTCACTATTCTCGGGAATCTTTACCGTAACCTATAGACCATAGAACTGTCCACCTACTAAATAAATTAGAATTAGATAAAAACATGACCCTTACCATAGGTATATTCGAATGTGAGCGAAATTCCAATATTTCGTGACGTCACGATGAATGGGACAACATTGGTTCTGGACAAAATCCGTCGCTGGTACGCTTGCTGGCAGCAGAATCTATAAAAAGATCAGTTTCTCTCGAGCCATTATGAATACGAACTCATCCTCCTACCTGTAACCAACAAGTCGAACATCGTGTGCCATTTTGAACTCGACCCCGTCTTCCCAGCAGCCTTCAACGCATCTTCCGTGCACTTGGACAATATTTACCAGTACTCGTTTTCCTGGAGGAGCCTGAAATAAACATTCATTGGAATTTCCATTTCTTGCATTTATTGTAATTTCCTCCTGGACGACGAAGTTCTCGTAGTCAGAGCACGTCGTGTGTTGGAGAATCCTTAAGAGGGGAGGGGTCGTGTCTGTTCGCTGGAAGGAGGGGGATGTAGCTGCTTTCGAGAAGAATTTTCCGTTTTCTTTCCGTTTTCCTGGTGCCCCCATGTTGGCGGCGAACTGCTATAGAGCCATTATTGTCGGAAGTTAAAACTAATAGTTGGTTGGTGACGACCTCCCTCCCTTAGACCAAATTGAGGAGGATGTCGTATTTTCCGAGAAGCTTCCCAGCGGCAAGACGTGTCCTGCTTGTAATTGTAAGGCACGCAACTAATACTGCGCTTGATTCAGGAGCCAAGCCCGAGCAAATAAAGCCTTCTGTGTCTCTAGGGTCGGTTAATTGGTGTCAGACCTGTATGAGAGGATAAAAATGCAAAGTTCAATATCTGCCCAACTAATGATTCAGGCCAACGGATGAGTGGTATTAGGTTGTACGGAAAGTTCTCAGCATTTTGAGTGTTTCACTTTGAAACGATCATAACTTTCTTAATACTCATTGGATTTAATCGAAATAAGCACCATTCGAATCAGCACACTTTTGCCAATGTGACAGCGCAGTTGACTGACGCAATTTTCGGTACATTTCGTCGATTTCTTCACAGTAGGACTCTGCTGTTATGGTTTGGCCTGGTGACAAAGTTGTATTGTAGTGGCATCACATCAGCCGCATGAGCACCACTAATTGTGAACGGCAATTATACCATCAGATAGCGCAAAAATCTTTCTTCAGGATGTACTACTGAGACGCAAGGGAGAATGAGTTTTTAATCAGCAATGAATGTACAAAAATAGTAACACAAAACGCTGAGAACTTTCCGGACAACCTAATAAGATTTAAAGAGTAGGATATAAGTAGAGGCCGGCCCTTAACTACTATGTGAGTGGTTCCACTTCACTGTTTACTTAGTTCTTATTTTATTATCGAAAAGTTCTATACCTTGAGGTGGTAGAAACATTGTTTTTGTCCGCTTCTGACCGAAATTTGTTTGATAGTGATGTCAAATCGTCGAACGGCTTCGTATGCAGTCAGTTCACCGCCGCAACCTTTTGAGAACGATGGCGGTATCTCATTGCACAACTGGCCACCGAAACCAAGTGGGCATCTAAACAACTCAAGGTATACTTATTCATTGGTACAGTACGGGTCTTGTAGCGTCTAAACAATTCCGTTCAGGGATTGATGCATTAAGCAACATTTACAAACAGCGCTCCTCACACACTTTAAACAGCTCCGCAGTTTCGGTAGCCTCTTAAAGACACATAGTACGCTCATCACATTGAGGGTGTATGAGACTATCAGCCCCCCAGATGTCGATGTGTCGTGGTCCCCCGCCCAAACATGCCCAGGAATGGAGATACAGGGCCGTGAAACACGCTAATTCTTCCATGCTCCGCCCACTGCCTTTTTACGGCGCAGATTCCCGCCGTTGATAACATCCGTTGCAAGCGCGCCTGTCGCGTGCGGCTCCTTGGCACTTTGCCAAGTCCTTTAATTGCGCTCTCAATACAAGGAAAACGCAATTTCCTGATGCGGATAACATTGGAGGTGCTACAAAATAAGAGCAGAAGATGATGACGAGGGTCAGAACCTAAAAGCGACTGTGCCACTTCTGCAACATCCCTCGGAGGCCACGTATTTCCACGAAACATGAAAATAAAAAACGGCATACTCGTTAGTTTAATACAAGCAAGACGCAATTTCCTGATGCGAATAAAATTTAAGGTGTTGCTCATGCTTCAAAATCCATGTACAAGGAGATGAAGATGACACAGGCTAGAAATGAAGCACAACGATGTAAATGTAAACAAAACAAAAATGAAAAATCAAGGAAAGGCAAATTAGATAAACTGGCCTGTAAATTTCTACGATCCGGCGCCAAAGCCATAGAAATACTTAGAACAAACGAGTGGGACGCTTGGGCTGTTTTTATTTTCATGTTTTGTGGAATGCGCGGCCCTTGATGGATACTGCAGATGCAGCCGAGTTGCTCTTGAGTTCTGCCCCTTGTCATCATCTTCTGCTCTTATTTTGTAGCACCTCCAATGTTATCCGCATCAGGAAATTGCGTTTTACTTGTATTTGAGAGCGCAATTAAAGGACTTGGCAAAGTGCCAAGGAGCCGCACGCGACAGGCGCGCTTGCAACGGATGTTATGAACGGCGGGAATCTGCGCCGTAAAAAGGCAGTGGGCGGAGCATGGAAGAATTAGCGTGTTTCACGGCCCTGTATCTCCATTCCCGGGCATGTTTGGGCGGGGGGACCACGACACATCGACATCTGGGGGGCTGATAGTCTCATACACCCTCAATGTGTATGAGCGTTGACTAGTGTCTTAAGAACTTTTGACATGGACTGAGCCTTGGAGAAACTTTCATGCTGATATGTAGGCGGAGATTACCCTCTCGGTTTCTGCCCTTCTTTATTGGCGCGTGGTCATGCCTCTTAGGTTTGCTTGGCAGAGAACGTTCACAATAAGGAAGTCTATTTCCAATGTGTCATGCTTGCCACAATTCATTGCTTCAAGAGCTTTGGTTCTTTAAGGCAAGTTGCCACGGATAAATCCCAGAGACATGTGGGATTTTTACGCCCAGCAGACAGTATAGCGATCTGAGCAGGGGCTGCGTAGCACCTTTTCCAAGTGAGGTGCCCTTATAGCGCCCTAAACAAGCTGCAACATACCGACCAGGACGCCCAAAGCGCCTGCCCGCCCACAAAAGTCCGGCTGACGATGATGCCCGTATCGCTTCAGTGTGAAGTGTAATATGAAAGTACACCACATGCAGACGCATCTACCATAGCGGTTATTGGCACGATGCCAACGGAAAAACGTCCATTGCTTCCTCGGTCGCGTAGAACAAAGGCTCTTTGCAGGTTTCTTGCACTTTTTCACTTCGCTTTTTCGTCATTTTTCCAGACACAGCTCCCTGCTACAACTCTAGACGAGTTACCGAATTAATCGCGCCTTATGTCCTCGAGGGTGGACATGGTCAAAAACGAGCATACAGGGGACTCCGCGCTAAATAGATACTAAGTCAGTCAAACGGTCTGGAAGCATGCAGAAACTCGCACAAAAGAGGAAAATTCTTCGAGAATTCTTTCAGTATACAGTCCCATCGCCTTCCGGTGAGTCCTGATGACCCCGGCGAATTAACCGCAGGTGAAATATATTGCACTAAAACGCCGTTTTTTCTGTTTTCATGCTGCCGATAGTGGATTAGGATTTATTTTCATGACATTGTTGAAAACTGCGAGGTATGTAATAATCCATTCTGAGTTGCGGAGAGGGAGTGTCTACAGATTTTGCTCAAACGCAGCAATTGTAGCGTTTCAGGTGGAGGTACATAAAACGTGCACATGAGGGAGCGCACGCCCACCACCCCCCCCCCATGGCGCAAGAGGATTGGTAACGGCATCTCGCAGAATTTTTGTCTGCTCGAATTGGCAGTCTTCCACAGATATGGAGCCCGTCACAACCGAATTCATGAAAACTCCTTCTCCAAGTCCGAGTAAGGCATACTGCTGTGGTTTTACCGCTTCGCACAAATTTCTACAGATTTTAGGTTTCACGTTACCGAGACACAAATTACTTAAAAGTTGATGAATTAGCAAAAAAATGAAATAAAAAACGAACTTGCATCGGTTACACGTCCGACTGTCGATGAAACCACCGTTCTGGCACGGAAGGGATCGTGGACAACGTGCTGAAAGTAAGGCCTCAGAATTTTCCATTTCTGAAGAAAAGCCCTACAATAGACAGTACGCACCTGCGCAGTTATAATGAAGATTCAAGACAAGAACGTCCAGAAAAGACGGTCCCTCCATTTGACCCATCGTTTGCTGCAGATTAGGATCGACAGTGGTCAGCGCAGGTATCTGCTTGAAGGATGAGAACCTGAATGGTAGAAAAATTCATGACTAAAAAACTTTGTGTCACTCTCAATTTATTCTTCACACATCATTTGGCATTTTTGTTGAATCGGTGACTTCGCGTGGTTCCCGCTGAGCGGAACGATGTGGATTCGATTACGGTTTATGCGCACATACGCATCAGGTTTCACTGTCTTGTGTGTGTGTTTGTATGTGGCAACTTTTTTTCAAGTGAAAATGGGCCGATAAGTACAGATCCGGCCTTCTAAGAATGAAAGTAGGGAAAACTGCTAGGCCAATGTAGCCCACGATACTGTCATATAAATAACCAGTCGGATCGCCCGGCTAACGCCGAGCTCTCCTCCTTCTTGGAAGCCCGGCTTCGCCGGGCTCATGCAACTGCTTTAGAGTCGTGACTAATCGCTGTCTTCTAATCAAATGAATGTAGAAACGCGCCATATGATCGCAGGGCACTTTCATAATGAAAAGTTCAAAATCTGGTCATGGATAATCGATTACTCTCCTCCCCATCTCATGACAGCCATGGATGCTTCGGTCTCCGCAGTCGCTGCGTGCTCCTGTTCAGGCGAGCGTCGGTCGCGCCAATATGGTACCCCTTCACCTCACCTATCCCCAAACTAACCTCAGCTATTCCCCGCTCAGCCACCCTACAGGTCACGCTCAGCTGCTACGCGAATAGCCCGTGCAATGGTTCTGAGTGCACTAAATGGTTGTGTTATGTTGTGGAGGGTGTTATGACTATCAAAACGCTACCACAATTTGATAATGCAACATTAATCGGTTCAGTTCCGATTGCGGTCGATCCATTTTCTTCCCATCTTATCGCAACCGTAGACGCCTTACCGCCGCAGGGCTATGTGCTCCTAATCGCGAAATCGCCGTTCTCATCTGGTATCCCCTCACCACATCATATCCCACTGACCCTATTTAACTGGCGCCCACTCCCGCACGTGGTATGCAGCCGCCACGTGAGCAGCTGGTGCAACATAGGGACACTACGCCGCCACTGTTCTTACCACCGCCTTGCTCGTGCTCACGTCCAGCTCCCAAGCGAGCAGCTCCTGCAATAGCACAGAGTCTATCACAGTGGTTGGCTTAGATAGGGGAGCTATTCACAATCCAAACAGCTTCCTAGTTCGTTGCTGTAACATGGATTAGCTTGCAGTTTTGCTAGGGGTTCTTTCCTTCTGTCTTGCCGCCTGCTCCTATCCAAGCGTACGCTACGCATCCCCTTACTGTACCCAGTTTGCCCGATTCAATCCATATGCCTCCTTCCCCTGCATGGGCTCAGATCCGACTGAGTACGCGCAAGGTGAGGATGGGAGAAGGGGGTCACTCGATACTAACTCCCACCTTTCCTCACCTCACCCCATTCCGTACTCGCCACTCCACCCCCCCCCCCTCCACCTTGCCCCTTGCACGCGCTTACGTCCAACTGCCACGCGAGCAACCCGTGCAATGGCTCGGAGTGTAGTGGTTTTCTTATATAGTGGAGAGTGTTATCACAACCAAAACAACTTAGTTCGTTACGGTAGTAACACTAGATTTGGCTTACCAGTTTTCGTTAGCGCGTTAGTTTCCTCATCAGTTGGTGTTGGCAGTTTCCTACTGAAACCGCAGCGCTACGACCCTCACTGTTTTTATACCCCCCCCCCTTTCCCGCGACCCCTTCCCATCATGGTCTCCCTCCAGCTCCGGCTGAGCACATGCACAGGAGAAGGAGGCAGGGCGACCTGGCACCCCACCCTGCCCCCGCACGAGCACACGTCCAGCTGCCACGGCAGCAGCTCGTGCAATGGCTCGGAGTGTACCGAGTGGTTGTCTTATATATGCTGTTATCACAATCAAAACATTGGATTGATACATCTGCACCGATGGGTTCCCGGTTTGGCTAGCGGTCGTTTTCTTCTTTTTCTTTCACTAACGTGTTTAATCCCGTAAAGCATTTTGCGGACGGACAGACATACAAACCGACATACATACATACATACCGACAAACCGACACACAAAGTTTCTGCTTTATAGAATGTAAGGGATTTATTCTCATTTTGATACGTTAGAAGTCGTAACGTTTTCGACCGCTGAGCTGTGCACCACTGAGCTGTGTGATTTCTAACAAGTGTTGGATGTTTTCTGAAATGTGGAAAGTGCTGGACATTGGCTGTTTGATCATCAGTAAGGGGAAATAGAGGGGGAAGTAGAAACAGCTCAAAAATGGAGGTTAGGCCAAGGGCAGGGCTAGGAGGAAGGGCCACACTCATCCTCACCAGTCATTAGCACCGTGCACGATGCTCGAGTGTATAGTCTTGTTCGCAATGGATGATAGAGCGTTTCAAGGGAGGAATGTGTTTGACGCCCCACCAGCCCAATATTTTTCCTTTCGGCAAAAGGACACTGCACCACAACGTTTGTACCAGACGTTTTCCAACAGTTATTGTCGATTACCCACTAGAATAACTGAATGAGAACGGGTTGGCGGAGCTCCAAACCCAGCTCACTGACACTTCGCAACGAACAGGCTTGCTTGGGCAGCGAAGAAGGCCGTAGTAATGCACGACAACCAAACTGATGGTAATTTTTCTTCAGAAAAAAGAACTAACTCTGTTGGAGTGTAGTGCATAACACTGCCGACGTCGTACGGTATCCCATATGTATTGAGTTCTTTTGGGCCAATCTGTAACAGTTAGTGAATAGAATTTAATCGATTCTTCGTCTTTCATCTTTCTATCGACTTTCGAGAGACTGAAAAATGAGTGAATCGCTTTGCAAGGCAGCTATGAACAGTAAAAGGGTTTCTCACTATCGCTGATTTTCCAATTGCACCCTCTTCCTGATCTTGATAAAATTGCAGGA
>MU947095.1:0-14383 GCA_036418165.1 Cooperia oncophora
GGGATTTCTGGTGGAGCAAGACTACCTTCAAAATGACATCGATCCTCCTCGTGCCTCAACATTGAGAGTGAAATGGCCAGCTAGGTCGATTGTGCTCCTATCAGCAGGTATGTGACAAGACAATCGTATGCCGCGCGGGGTATAGTGAGCGATCTCCGCGCGCGTGAGGGATAACTCGTCCGTGGCGCAGGGTCGCTCACTACCTGCAGACAGGGGCACCATCGTCGCGAACGCCGCGAACGATTCGCAGAAATGAGCTCTTTTCCATGTCTCTAAATTAGGAGTACTGCTGTCGGTGCCAGCGCCCTTCAAGTCGTATTCAATGTGCAGCTCACGTCATCTTCCGGGTAGGCGAGCAGCCTGATTTTCGTGTGATGTTCAATCTATGAACTGAAACTGTGAGAGGCACCGCTCTCTGAAGATTTCTTTTTCAACTCTTATTTTGAGACATTTCCAGAGTCGCGCAGGAAAAACTTTATTCAGCTTCATAGCCTGCCTGTGCACTTAGGTCGTTTTGAAGGAATTGTTTCGAGAAGTCGCTCCGTGTCAAGGCACATCATTGGTTGGGGATTTTGGTCGGGCCGGTACGACCCCCCCCCCTTTTTTTTACCCTCTTAATTCCCTCCTCGTCGAGCTGTCATGCGCAGGGCTCATCAATGGTAGGGGATTTTGGTCGAGTCCGTACGCCCCCCCCCCTCTTTTAGGGGGTTTGACACGACACACCTCTCTGTTTCGCTATCATAAGCGGCACATTGCTCATAGGGAGGATTGTTTAATCGAGTACCCCCCTAAAAGGTGTTTCGATACGAACCCCACCCATCATCAATCCGTCAATCTCCCATCTTACCTACCCCTTCTCGGAATCTCCCAACTTCCTGCCATTTTTCCGGAACTTCCTGACAATATTCCTGGTTTTTCCCAAATTTTGCTGCCGAGCGAGGAAACGTTTTAACGCACATTCCACATGAACCCTTCTTTGTTTTCTTTGTTACAGTACATCACCTGTATCACCTGTGCTCCCGTTGATCATCGAGTTCCTCGAGCGGGCGCCAGTAACGTCTCCATTCGTCCCTGCAACGTGCAAGAGTTGCCCAATGAACTCTCTCAGCTCGAGGGACACGATGAACTTCATACCATTCGTTCAGAGCTTTCACGAAGAAGTCTGACCATCGCGTCGTCCAGGCGTTCGCTTGACATCCCGTGGAATCCAGTCGGTGATCGCTCTGGTCCAGCGGCCGTTCCTCGGAAACGACGTGCCTCGCCCCACCTGATTCTTCAGAAAACACTGCAAAAGCGGCGGTCACACTACAACCGCTCTGATCGGCGGGTGCGGAGGCTCCGGGATCCTCCCTACTTGCGCTGTAGCGGAAAACTCGAAGCATCGATTTCGATTGGCGCGCTGAATACGGACCCATTGCTCATTTCTGGGGTGTCGTAGGGTCCAAGTCTCTGGGCGTTACGTGAAGGAGGAAGGACCGCGGAATCGAAGAGGTGGGCACGGAGCTTGGTGTTCTTCGTCTTCTTCGCTACTCCCTCGATGTTCTTGAAGGCTCCCCAAGCCGCTCGCTTCCTCCTGCTCAGCTCTGGAGCTAGGTCATTCATCATATTGATTTCACGACCTAGGTACACATAGCTAGAGCATTCAGAGATGGTCGTTCCGTTGAGCGTGAATGGGGCATCAGAAACCAATCCGTTTCTCATGAACATCGTCTTCGTTAGATTCAGCCGTAGACCGATTTTTTCCACACGCGCAGTCGAATTCAGCCAGCATTCGTTCCGCTTGCTCGATGTTTGGTGTTATCAAAACGATGTCGTCAGCAAAGCGGAGATGGTGTAGTTGCCGACCGTCGATCTTGCACCACCATTTTTTCCATTCCATTTAACGCATTGACGTGCTCTGAGAGAGCCTGAATGCTTGGGCGAGATGGTGTCGCCCTGTCGCACCCTCTCTTCACATCAATGACGATCTCCTTGTAGAATGGTGAAATCTTGGTCGTGAAGTTGCTGTAGAGCTCACGAAGAATCCTGATGTACTGAGTAGGAATACCCTGGTTGCCCAGGGCTTCGATAACCGCTTCTGTCTCAGGAGTCGAAGGCTTTCTTCAAGTCGATGAACGTGAGACATAGCGGCATCTTGTACTCTCGCGATACTTCAATGAGCCCACAACACCGCGCAATATTTGGTAATCAATTCCCTCTTCCAGAGTGCTCGAATTGGGAGAAAGGACCAATACTCTGATAGCGCTAACGTAAGTGAACAGTTACAACGGCTATATCAATCACATTCTAAAGAGAGAATCTTTCGACCATTTTTTAGTTGCTTGCACACTCTCATCAAAGCACATTTTTGAGGAGATAACGTAGTAAAGCTGGGGCGGTGAGAGCGTCTTGCTTCCCTTCTTCTAACCGAAAACCTCAGCGTTAGAGCGTAGACGCCCAGAGTTCAAACTGTCACATGAGTGTCTATACGACTCTTAGTCGTCATAGAGGAACTAAGCCTTGGTAGGGTAAAACGAAAAAGGCTGGTCGCGTGGCCCAGTCTAACTATGTCATATTTTCACTGTCCCTGCTTTTCCTTTTCTGTGGCCAATCCTGCTCACAAAAATGAACGTAAACGAGCTTATACGGGATTCACTTGGTACTGACCAGGAATCCTTTCTTATAGACATTCCTCTACAGGGCTTTGTACTATCGTTCGTCATTATTATTTGGGACAGGGTTTTCACGTATGCTGGTAGAAGGGGCAAATAGCCTTGTAACACTGTCTTGCTCTAAGACATACTGCAGGAACTCTATTTTTCTACGCCCTCTCCATACGCACTCTGCTAAGCCTATGCCTTGGAAAGACGAATCGAGTTGGAGAGCTGTCCAGTGCCTTCTCGCGCTCCCCTTGCCCCACAGCAACGTTAGTGATATATTTTTGCCATCACTAGTTTTATTACAGTAGCCTCCATCATCCCACATCAGGTCGCTATTCACAAAAAGAGTATCTAATCCCTTCTATCCAGAGAGGCTGTTGTAACGTCTCACCAGTTGGTCGGGAGTGCATCGACGTTTATGGTACTTGACATGAGCTCGTTGGAGCTGCAAGGATCACTCGCTGACGCTGGTGCCACTAATGTCCGAGCAAGGAGTCGCCCGTCCGAAAGTACGAACACATTCACAACTCGCCGGACACAAGTAAGTGGTCGCGCCACTGTGTCCCCATTTCATTCTTTTCCCCCTTCTTCTGATAGATGAACGTGAGGGTCGCAGCTGCTACAAAGCAACTTCAAAAGTACAACAACAACATTTTTATGGAGCCAAGGAACGAGAAGTATATGATTAAGCTGGACACGGTAAAAGTGAAAGAATCTAGCGCCTAGCATAATCAACTAGATGAAATTGGTCTCCGAGCATGGTTCTCAACACACTCAAAGGAAATGGGAAATAAGTGACCAGTAGCAAAAGAAATTGATAGCAGTTCAAATAACTTTTTTTTTTGAGAATTCACAAGTACTTGTGATAGGCCGCTAGATGGAGTACAGTACGCCCGGTAGTAAGTGGTAACGCAACTGCCCGGTAAGCAGAAGATGCGGGTTCGAGTCCCGCCCGTGGTCCGACTTTTGCCCACAACTCAGCATTCTTGTGATAACTTTCGTATCGCGCACTGCGGCGTAAAACAGCAGTTATCAAACAAAAAACAGTCTCCGTTTTAGGCTAACCAGGTAGCTCCGCTAAGTTTCAGATGTCTCGCTACTTCACAGGAGCTCGCCCGCTTTTGAAACATGATCTAGATCCGCAGGCGTCGCAGCTGGAAGGCTTTGGTCTCGCTCGCCACTCGGAACGAATCTTCCCTGGTTTTTTTTGTTTCCGGCGACGGAGAGAGTAGGACCTAACAGTTCGAGCTCTATGACCGATTTCGTTCGAAAAGTGTTTGATTTTAAATGAAAGTGGTCTCATTTATGCGCCCAGTAGCTGCTCTGGTACAGAGCCAAAAGGCAGAGAAGAATGGCAACACTACGATTTTCCAAGCGTGCAGCAGGCAGGCATCTTCTCGAACCATAATAAAAAATACAGAAAAAGGCCCGGAAATAACGGTGTTCTCGCAATCATTGGAGCAACTAATAGGCTGAAAACATGTTTTGTAGTCAAAATCATCGGTTACAGTAACTTCGGAAGGCCTCAAACTGCAGAATGTAGTATTGAGTCAGGCAATGCAGAGTGGCATTCAGAACAATGAAGAAAACAACTAAAATTTCACAACAAGAAGATGCTGGCGCTGGTAACTTTAGGTTAATCCTGCGATAGGGTAAAATATGCTGGGGGAGCGGCGCTGGATATCTACCGGCGCAAAATCAGTGCAGTTTGTCAAGTGCCGACTAATTTCCCTGATTACCTTCAGAGGCTTCGTCGATTACAAAAACACATGGTGCAAGGATGCTTGAGCAGCACAGATTTAGCCTAGATGTAATTATGCACGAGTAATTAAATTTCATGCTGGGCTGATTCATAAGAACCATACTTGAAAAGAGGATTTCCGCTGCCGGATGCCACTGAATAAGTGCTGAGATTAACAAGTACCGAGTATCAAAGTCGAAACTCAGCCCGCGCAATCAAGGGGCAGCTCTTGAGCAAGTGTGAAGGCCCCACAACGAAACCGGTGGTAGAGGACAAACAGAAGTGAGGGGTCAATTAGGGGATCATGCAGGGATCATGAGAAATCAACCGCAGGTTGTTGTTCTAACTGCGGTCGCTGGGTCATTTTGAGGAGCCATTTCTCTGAATACGGCGCGGCGAATCAGAGTGGGGCCGCAGGTCGTAACAATGGTTCAGGAAGGAACTGTCATTTCTAAGGGGAAAGTCTATTTGGTTTCCTGGTGCATTGAGGCAGACGGTTCTGTCTCCGCTGCTTTCAGCTTAATTCCGAAGTAACCGAGGAGCTACAAATCTTGACCCTTTCTCTGAGAGCCAGCAAGCCCAAAGCGGGTTACTTCACGACTTTAAACGATCATGGTAGAAAGAAAAATCGAGACAGTTAAAGGCTGTTAGGGAAATGTGAGCTAAAGTAAGCTGGTTTTTGATGGGCCATCTGACATCAACTGAGAGAGGTGATAGACAAAAATTGTGAGAGCGTGAGCCTAAGTGAGGGTTTTTTGGGGAGACATACCTCCATCATGGTTGGCAAAAGCCGTTGTCCCTCCTTTGTCATTGAAACCAGACAAATGAGTCGATGATATTGTCCGCGCGGCACGAGACGGCGCCTGATGAAGGACCGAAATTATTAGAATTGAGTCTCAAACGGTCTGAACGCCAGACGTCGAGGCACTGACAGAATTTCCGAGACGAAGGAGCGTCACATAAATGTTGACAGCTTTGTCATCATATAACTTCAAAAATTCAAAATGGGAAATGTTGACTGGCAAGATGGAAAAATCGCGCGAAATTGTCCGGGCATGCACAAGTAACAAAAGCATCGTGGCCGTTAATAACGATAGGGCGGAGACAGCCTCACACACAAGGTCTCCTCCGTTCGTTTGATCAACGTGGACTGTAAGGAGTGGCATACCAATGAGCCAGACGCAATGCTTTATCTCACTCTCACACCATCGGCATGAATTGTGTCTTTCAACAACAAAGACAGGCTAAAACGGTGTAGTCCCTGAGAGATATGAGAAAAGTGGGTGTCGTGGGTGACCGGTATTCTCTTAAATTCATTTTTATTGAAAGGCTAGAAGGCAGTAGAACGTCAAAGAGTGGCGAAGTTCAAAAGAGCCACTTCCGCCACGTCTAGCGGGATCTCATCTGTTAACAATTGCAGGAATTATGAAAGTTTCGAGCGTTTCTAAAAGAATTTCTTCAGTGACCGCGCATCACTTTCACGTACGAGGGCCCGTCGTGGTGATTCGAGATTGATCAATGGGCCGCAGCGTGCGGTAACTATGGTTTCAGGAAGGAACTGTCATTTCTAAGGGAATGTCATATTTAGGGTTTCCTGGTGGCATGAGTTCAGACGCGTTCTTTCCCCTGCTTTCAGCTTATTCATAACCAGCAGCAGCTACAAATCTTGGACCCTTCTGCGAGAGCAGAGCCAAAGCGGGTTACTTCACGACCTGAAATGCAATCATGGTAGAAAAAAAATCGCCAGACAGTTAAAGGAACTGTTTAGGCGAAAATGTTGAGCTAAGTAAGCTGATTTTTGATGGGCCGGCTGGGGGACATCACTGAATGTGATAGACACTTACGTGACGCTAGTGAGTTTTTAGAAACATAACCATCATGTTGCAAAAGCGTTGTCCCCTTCTCATGGAAAGGAAATGCATCATAATATTTCCGTCCACATGATGAAGCGACCGAAATTATTAGGAATGACGTCTCAAACGGTCTGACGCCAGACGTCGGAGGCAGCTGACTAGAACTCCGAGACGAGCGTCACATAAATTGTTGACAGCTTGTCATCAATATCACTTCAAGAATTCAAAATGGTGAAATGTTGACTGCGAAAGATGGAAAATCCCTGCCGAAATTGTCCGGATGTCACATGACAAAAGCATCAGTTGCGCGTTAATACGATAGGCGGAGACAGCCTCACTACAAGGTCTCCTGCGTTCCGTTTGATCAACGTGGACTGTAAGGAGTGGCATACCAATGAGCCGGACGCAATGCTTTATCTCACTCTCACACCATCGGCATGAATTGTGCTTTCACAAAAACGGCCAACGAGTGTAGGTCGCCTCGAGAGATATGAGAAAAGTGGTGTCGTGCGTGGGTGACGGTTATTTCTTTCAATGATTCATTTTTATTGAAAGCAGAAGGACAGTAGACGTCAAAAGAGTGCGAAGTTTCAAGAAGGCCCACTTCCGCCACGGTTAAGCGCGGATCTCCTGTTTAACATTGCAGGAATATGAAGTTTTCGAGCTTTCTAAAAAATCTTCAGTGGACCGCGCACCACTTTCACTACGAGGGCCGTCGTCGGTGATTGAAGAAAGAAAGGGTCAACCCGACTACTGACTTCCTCAGGTTTTAGCTTAGAAACCTCACGAAAGGGCCCGCTTGGTCGCGCTTCTTGTGTTGCGTTGGTTAAAATAACGTTATGCTTCATGGTGAAGCGGGGTGGTTTAGTGGCAAGTGGGCACGCTTACCACGAGCCCGATGTGCGGTTCCCTTCTTGTCGGCTCCCGCCTGGCAAGGAAGGGAACTGAACATCGCGGCTTCTACCCTCCAGGAATGGTACGCTTTTACCAGATCCACTAAAGAGGATGAACAGTAGATCGGCTGACGCAAATCATTTAGCAAGTCATTTAGGCACGCCGATTCAGTAAGCCACTACGATTCTTAATGGAGGTAGAATGCGTGCCGCAACTCATAAAGGGATTGATCAGCGATGGAGACCCCAACCTTTCATTTTTGCCTGCCTCCCCCCCACAGGAACCTTCCGGAAAATGGCTGAGGCTTGTTGAGAGCGCAAAACACGTCATATCCCTCCCACAAGCAAGCTTTGATCACCAAGTAGGCGAGAGCAGAGACACTTTTCAGGACTGATCTAGTCGCTGACGACACTAACCCTGCGATTATCACCGGAAACCGCATGAACACCTGATCTTCGATGCCTTTCGGATGTGGCAGGTCGCCGTTGTGCTCGGAGATCACTGCTTGGAAAGCGACTGTGAAATGGATCACTCGGAGAGACATGAAGGAGGAAAAATAAGGAAAGGACCAACGTGAGAATTAGGGAGGGCACAGCAGATAGGAGAAGTTTCTCTCCGATCGAGAAGGCATGGAAATGTGAAGGAGGCATTTCCGAAAGGAGAGTTCTAATGTGGAGTGGAGGGCTGTACCATAGAAAAATAATTGGGCGAGCGTAACAAGCCTAACACCGAGCAATAGAGCTCGTAAAAGTTATGATTTTTTCAGAGCAGTTTAGAGAATTGGAGGAGGAACTGCAAGCACTGAACGAGATCGGGCTTACGGCGCCATGAGCGCATTATTGTGGCCTTCTGAGGAAATTGAATTCTTCTGCGAGATCTTTTCCTAAGCGGAGAAATAAGAATAGCTGAGAATAGCCACGATCGGCTCGCTAGCAACCCCGCGTGAAGATGATGTACTGCAGGGTAAAAAGAGCCTGCAGACGTTCAGGCTTCCGTGAACGCATAGGCTCTCCTGCAGTCGGGTAGGCCATCAGTAAGTTTTCATATTTAAACAAAAGCCCCACAGACTCCACTTGGAACGGCAAGAGAAATGTAGTAGTCACGATTTTATTTATTTATCTGTTTGTTATATTTCTGAACTTATTTATGCTCGGAACGTACATACCCAAGTAAACAAGCGCGAAAGGGCAAAAAACATGGTGAAATCACGAAACGAATGGTTAGCACGACAGCAATCAGATCCACTAGGGCTATAGCAGTGTTACAGTCCTGTTCACTGCGAGTGCTTAGGCATGTCAGGCGGGTCCGGCTTGGCGCAGCCCCTCCCACTTTCCAAGCATTCCTGTGCCTTTCCCGCTTCAGCAAATGGAGAACGCGTTCGCGCCGCTCTGAGTCCTGCCCCTGACACGCCTCAGCATTCGTAGCGGACTGTACGGAAGGCTGTATGCACTTTTGAGGGAGGAGGGCACGATGGTAGGAAGGGCGGATTCTGGTAAGCTGTGCATTACTTACGTTTTGCCTGTGGAGGAAGGTGTGACGGCAAGAGGGTGCAGCAAACAAAACTCGCGCCGCGTCGTCTCTCGCCCGCCCCCACCCCCTGTCTCACTCCTAGTCGCGCAAGCAAAGGAACTGAACAATGGCCAAGAATGTTACACGTCAAAGAGGAAAACTCTGTAAGCCTCGCTCTCATGAATTCGTTGAGGGCGAGTCTAAGGGCAGCGAAGAGTTACTCCCACGGAGAGGAGAGCAGTCGACCACAGTCTCCAAGTGTGGACCCCTCCGACTATGTCAGTTCAGTAATAGTAACAGTAGCGAATCTGGCAAGATACCCTCGGTACAGGACAGGGAACCAACCCGGTGAAGGAAGCACGGAAACTTGCTCCCGCTCCGAACAGTAAAGCCTCTATCCATCTACGATCGATTCCTGGGTGTCTCTAAACCAGCAAATGGACTCAGGGCCCATCTTGAAATGAGCGTTCGTCACAGACAACTCCCACCTTCCATTTTTCAAAGGTACAAAAGTATATTTGCGGAATATTCGTGAAGCATTAAAATCTGAGTTATTTGAAATCAAAGGCAACAGAGTTTCAAAACGAGTGGCAATGTGTGGAAGTCAATTAGACTGTGGCAGTAAATAATTCTCTGATTGAAAGGCTTCCTCCGGAATGACTAACGCTGCTGGGAAAGCTCTCAAAGATTAGGAGGGAATTTTGCATTAGCTGTAATGAGGCTCTTGCCGACCTTTACTTGCGTGGGTGTGGCTCAGCAGCACAGCTATTCTAGGCGCGGCTCGCGAATCGGATTTCCACTACAATCTCGTCCAAATATACCTATAGTCTTGTTCATTGCGGATGATGGGGCGTGACAAGGAGGGTGGATGACCTCGCCTTCGGCTGCACTGCTCCACTAATTGGTGATTGGCGTGATCGATCTGAGATGAAAGACAACCAGTGGTGGAGGGCCCACTGCGTGGGTACCCACTCTCGAATACACGACACAGGCTGTCGTGACTTTAATTGGCCGACTTTTCCATGCATCCGCTTTTTGTCTCTTTATCCTCCCCCTCTTCGTCACCCTCGTCCTCTCAGTTTTACATCGTCCGCTTTATCTTGATGCCATCCCAAAGTGTTCCCTTGGAGCATTCGTCTACCTCGCCCTTTTCTGCTGAAAGACCTATCGATCATGAAAATGCTAAAATCAGACCAGAGCCAAAAGATAAATAAAATTATGAAATAGAATGTTGAAAAACTACCCAGAGTGGCCGTTTGAGCGAGCATGAGTATGATGCCAAACAGAGAGATGAATCGGGAGCAGTAGGAGTGTGTTAACAAAGGTAATTCATAGATAATTGGAGTAGTCGCAAAAACTTCGAGGAAATTACTATTGCCCAACAAATAAGCTGTAATAGCTTCAAGCTCGCGTGACGTTATGGAGCAGATCAGTCACCAATGATGAACTGATCACTGCAGAATGCTAGAGAATGGTTGGAACATATAGCTTCAGATGAGCACGACTGAAACTATTGAGGGCTACGGTCCAACGACTAGAGTACTGGTGAAGTGTATGTGTGACAGAGCCAAAGCAATGTGTTCCAGAGCAAAGAAATGTCCAGTGTTGTAGACCATTTCCTCGCGGGATAATGACGGCGCAGTTCGGCGACAAGGGGGGGGGCACTTTGCACTTTCGTTGCTTCACTAGTTCCGGTTTACAAGTCTCACTCTGGTGAAACCTGTGAACTCTTGTGAAGCTGGAGCAAGCTCGTCAAGCCATCATGGTAAAACCTGTCAACTCGAGAAGAGGCTGTCTAGATGGGTCGACACGTCGATGGGAAGTAGCAAAAGTGCAAAATGCCCCCCTCCCCTCCCCCCTACATCGTCGCTGAACTGCGCCGGTGGTGAATGTATCCTTACCTGTTGCAGAAACTTTGCATAAGAGAAAGTAATGTCAATAGAAGGTAGATTCAAGTTCTTGACTTGCGCAACTGTCGGTAACCTTAAAGGCACGGTCCGCGATAAATTAAGGCTAAACCTCTCAATGTGCACGATGAACAGGCAGGCACCCGCAGAGGCTGTACTGTATGCAAAAGTCGAAAACTAGCAAGCAGAGCGCAGAACGCATAGGTTTTAGGCCCATTGGCGCCCAATAGGCCCATGCCAACCTCCGGACCTCGTGTCATTGTAACATGCCATTGCTCCCGCGCCTGTCGTCTTCTGGCCACCCTACTCTTAAGTGTATCGTCTTCCTTTGCAAATCACAAGTGATCCTTATCGCCTTATGCTCGTCCACTGATCACGTTCAATTGCATGAAGAGGGTCTTGTTGCGGGGGTTTTCTCCGAGCTTTCCTCTTCTTCAGGTAGGTCAACAAGTCCACATGGCTAATTCCAATTGGTTCCTGACCATTACATCTGTGATTGAGGTCACGTGTAATGCCTTCAAGAGTGCAAGCCATGCTTTGTATTGAGAAAAATCATGTGAGTTGTGGACCTTTCGTGCTGTGCCGGCTTACGGCCCAGGCCAGAACTGAAGAGAGGGCGCGAAGAAGCTTCAATGCTAGGTCTGACTCCGCCCACACGTCCTCTGTGAAGTGACATCACGTAGAAGGCCTTGAGGAGGTGACCCTATAACGTGACCTTGCTTGAATGTTGAAGAACCTACTGAAGATTAGCTGCTGAAAAGTGAGTCAACGTCGGGGCGAATAAACTTTTCTGGAAATTTAGTGAGAGGAGGAGTAAATGAAATTTAATGAGAGGAGGAGGAAATCAATAGGTTTTGCAGCTTTCAAGGGCATTTGTAGTGAGAGAGAAGGAAAAAAGCCGCCACAAAAACCTGCACTCAATTCAAATTCTCTCGCATGAGTGCCTGATGTAGTTAACATCCGTGGCGCTGTTTCCCGGAATTCACCCCCACCGAAATGCGAAGGCCCACAAGATTCTCACAATACGGAGAATCACCTAGGAAATTCTTGAAGAGCAGTGCAATGTATTTACAGAACTATTTGAGGAGCCATGGGTTGTCATGGAAAAAACAGCAATTAGGCGATGAGAGGTATCGCAGGGGCTTTGATCAGCACTGAGCTTCTTACGACGGCTAGTCGCCATTCATCGCCACCGTTTCTTAATGTGAAGAACCACTGGATAAAATGTGAACGAATTCATTGACTTACAAGGAAAGGATGGTAGGTCGAGGTGGCCGCTTGCAGAGAAATGTGTGCTTTCTAGAAGGCATGGATACTGGTTCAAATCTAAGCGAGGGAAAAGTAAACTTTTCAGAAAAGTAACATTTTTCAAAAAATCAAGAAATGTTGTGCTAACATTCACATAACAAACTGGCAAGTAAACCAATTAACAAAACGAACTTGAGTTAAGGCGAGGAATATCTGATAAAGTCATGCGCAAAAATTTGGAAGTAATGGCCCCAAATCGGGAGCTGACCACCAGCACCTTCTGATGGTTATCTTGGAGCGTCATTACATGGACTGAGAATCATTCTATTATTTTATTTGCATCGCTAATTAGTTAGCAACGCTCACGGCCAGATGCACCCTTTAGAGCCTTTTCAGTTTAGCAAACTGAACAAAAGTGATCGTGCTAGCGCTAAACATCCATGCTTCTATATATCAGGCTTTTGCCACACCTTTACCTCCTTACAAGCTACAGGAAAGTACATAAAGCTGAAGGGAAATGATTTGAGATGCAATACAACATGCATTCACTCAACGAAACCGCTGTTGGTCATATTGAAAAATGCAGTTTTTAGGTTCCCCCCATGCAATCAGCGCAGATTGTGCCCTCAAAAAAAGAGCATGCATATAAAAAATGCCTGTGTTGGCGGCTCGGGGCAGCAGGAGATGTCAAACACAAGGATTTGCCAGAGCGAAGAAGTACAGTACTTCACAGGCTCACTAACAGACAAATTGAAAGATATCCAGTTGCTAGCAAGGCAAAATACTTACAGCTGATTCGCCGAGGTTACAACAAGAGAGAAGCTCCTATGTGCTACTGACTACCAAAAAAAGAAGAAGAGAAGAATAAGTAAAAGGAAGAACTAATCAAGCAGCTGAAATAATCCAGGTTATTGAGTTTAATTGGGCAGTCGTGAGTCAAGTCAATTCAATTAATTAGTTAATTCAGTGAATCAGCTCGGTGTCACTCCAGTTAGCTCGTTATATTAGTTAAGCTAATTAAGCAGTGAATTTCAGGAAAAAAGTTAATTAAGCAGTCCACTATCTGTTGAGCAGGAGCTACTTAATAAATGTAGCGCACTCCAAAGAAAATCTTGGACCACATCACATCACAAATCACCATGGTCCGGTGAGCTTTTAAAAAGCGCGTTTCCCGTGGAGGGGAACCCAGTAGTTGCTCTCTTGGTCGGACTTCCTTATTGCCGCACTAACTTCTGCGCGGTTTTTTTCTGATGAAGCTACTTAAGAAGGTGTTGCGTGAAGCTTCACTCACACCGAACGGATCTGAACGATTTTCTCAGCACACTTTTAACATGAGATCCATGTAATACTGTGAAAACGGCAGTATATACAGCGGCGCTCTCGAAACAGCGCTCTCGAAAGCAGAAATGGTGCAATCGTTTATCGGGCCACATTTTGGACCGACTTCCATATACCTCAATCATATTCTTGTGCTGTTAAACTGTCACAGGCTTGTCTTGGGAGACAAGAGCACCGATACATATAGCTAATGGGCCCGCAATGGTCACTGCATAGGCCATATCTCATTCAACAATTCCGCCGCGTCTCTGTATTTAGGCGAAATGCGTGGCGCATCTAAGAAAGGGATTGATCAACGCAAAACACTTCATCCTTTAAGACCTGTTTTCTGAACACTTGCGAGGATAAACTGATTCTTTTACATACCTTTCGGCCGTAATGCGTTCTGCGGAGCCGGAAATATTGAAGTATTTTATTATAAGATTATCCCTCAACCTCTATACTACCCCTTGAAGTCCGACAACAAGACAGGTCCTCGTCTAGTCGCAAGGGTAACCCAGTCCGTTCCTCGAAATTACCCTGGAGCTTCTTTCAAGACTGGCAGGTGAGCCAAATCGGATCCTTTTTCGTTCCATTGGCCCTCAAAATCTTTTACACAACCTTCAGGAGTAAAGGATGCCGGTCGTTATTAATCCGTCAGGGATGCGCCATGTATGCGATTCCCTCCTTCGTGCTCAAACCTCACTCCCGCTAGACATGCGCGCAAGAAATGAAGTTAATTTTTGATTTCATGAGCTGCCGTTCTGAAATTCTTCAATTCCATCCCTATGTTACTTAGAGCTACAGGTACAGTTGCAGGTACAGGTAGAGGTATAGGTACAGGTGCTGGAATAGCCGAGACGCGGAGTGGGCGGGGACCTTAATCACTGCCATGCTGTCGTGGTCCCTGTAAGGGATAGGGTGTGTGACGGGACGTGGGTTAGAGTCTGCCAAGGCGGCCCTTCCATCAATGATGCCATCCCGAGTCCGCAACGGTGGCAAAGCTAATCTTGGCTCCGTTTCAACTCACAATCCTTGGCAAACACTCTTTCCAGTGCAAAAAAGATTAGCCAACGGGTAGGGCGCAATGGTTGAGTCTCCACCAAAATCTCCACTCGTCAATTACCGCAAAGAAATGCCTCTGACTGCACTGTTAGTGTTAGAAATTCAAGGTTAAGAAGGAGAAAACGGATTATGGGTAGGAGTATAAATGACCAGAGCAAGAAAAGCTGTTCTGTGAATAGCTGACGAGTTCCCGGAGGTTCCGTGCACACA
>MU947099.1:0-15653 GCA_036418165.1 Cooperia oncophora
TAGGGTGGACTCCACACTAGAAGTTTCAGCTGTTTGGAGGTGACATGAATTCCAAAGGTCTTCTCCAGTCAGGCTGCGACTGGAGATGACTTCATATTTTGGTGTACATGAAGGTGATGGGCGAGGGCCAGCTCCTGCTTATAGAGGAACATCTTGGGTATCTTCCGCCCTGGTACTCGTATCCACGTCCTCTGTCTGGGCTGCGAAAACTTTGCTGATATGTAACTCGGTCGAAGTGTCTTTTTTTATCGGCTACCTGTATAGTCAGTTCCTTTCTACGCTCTTCCAATCAAGTGGACTTTTCAATTAAGAGTGCTCTGTATCGCGGAAGGATCCTGTGCGAAAGCTCATCTGGTCTGTAACCTATGAATATGATTGCCGGTATTAGCTAGCCTATCGTGGGAGCTTGCCGAAAGAAGAGCGGAACGAAGTCTTGTGCAGCAAGTCGAAGATAGCATGGGCAACAACCTGTTTTGATCAACTGTATTTGAAATGGTAGCAAAAAAATGAGATTCGAATTGAGGCCCAAAGGGAGACATCCGCAGACAACTCTCAAGCGTGTTAATGCGAGGAGGGAGACGCAGACTTACTAACCATCGACTTCAACTGTTGGGAGTTAACCCACAAAAATCAGTTTCTAACTTATCGATAGCCTTTGCATGTGTCTTGCTCGCCCACTTCCTGAGTAATGTGGCAGCCGGAAGATGGATGTCAGATGCGCGGAGGAGCAGCACAGTTTTCCTCATATTCAAAGAGAAGAGAAAGGATGGGCTACGAAGTTCCAGCTACCCTGCCCTCTGTGTAGGAACTAGAGAGCTTTGATACAAAGGGACAAAAGCCAAAGCGGTCAGTGGGCACATTATCGCGATGAATCGAATAAAATGATCTGTGGAACACGATTACCCTCCGCTATCTCTCTATATATAAACCAGAAATTGT
This sequence comes from Cooperia oncophora, assembly GCA_036418165.1. NCBI lineage: Eukaryota > Metazoa > Nematoda > Chromadorea > Rhabditida > Trichostrongylidae > Cooperia > Cooperia oncophora. Next base: position 940 of record MU947099.1, read on the forward strand.
ATGTTAATTTAAACCGAGATCGCCTGAGATCGCGTGATAGCGCGTGGCGCCGCGGTGCATTTCTAAACTTACCGCGCTGCAAGCCGTCTACGGCGCGCAGTCTCCGGTTGTCCGTCCTGCGATATTTTTCGATCTCCACACAATCGTTGGTCGTATACTCTTCCAACGCTGAACAAACGATGCACCAGTATGTCCCCAGACTGGAATATTCGCACCATAACGCAGTTCGCTACGCGAGTGTCGGAAGCTTCCGCCCTAGTTCCGATCTCCAGGATTTAAGAGTACATGATGTGGTATGTCTTGTGTGACCCGCACCTGAAATTGGTGTCGGGAAAATTTAATTTTAAGGGGCTACACGAGTCGTGCTTGTGGCCAATAAAGTGACTGTACAGTGGACCAGGCGAGCAGAGCACACACAAGCCCACTTAAGCTCCCGGCGCACAATGGCGCGTTGGCCGCCGAGGATAAAAAAACCTCAATAATCGCATACCGGAGCACGACTGAGAGAGAGCGAGCGGTGAAACTGAGAAGGATCAGATGACGAATGTTGAGAGAGAGACACGCCGTAAGCAGTATATTGTGTATCAAACGGTTAGGGTCCCCTGCGATAGTTCATTATGCAAGTCCTCAGCACTAAATAGGGTATCCTATAGAAAATTTCGACGACTGCTTCCCCTAGGGAACAAGTGTAATACATGAAGAAACGGCAAAGTTTTGCACATTTTTGAAAAAATTTTCTGCAAACACACGGACAACTGGACCTCGTACCAAAAAAAAACTCCCCCGGGGGGAAATGCCTCATCTTTGACACGCGAAACCGAGGATCGGGCGCGAGGTTCTGGGGCAAATGCCACTTTCACACGGCGGAAGGAGGGATCGCCGCCGAAGTTCTGGGGCAAATACCCGCACTTCACACCGCCGGAAGTCTCAACCTCCCAAACGTCTCAATCTCGCAAGATAGGGAAATACTCGTCGCAGCCGATAGGATCTAGGGTCGACTCTTGGAGATCTCATTCCTTTCGGTAAATCTCTTACGCTCACAGTGCATATCCCTCTCGGAATCCATTGCGACCCTCTCCTTAGCTTTCAAAAACGACCCCTCGCTGAAGTTTCTTCAGCGAAACTGTGGCGAAGAGCTCACATTTTGTTTCGCACTTTACTCTCTGCAGAAGTGAGCAAAGTGCTGCAACTTCTAGTTGTCCATTGAGATACGGTCATGCCACTCTCCCGCTTTCTGCGAACCATCAATCAAGGAAGTGATAACATGAAAGTGCAAAACGATAAAGAGTCGCGAAGTATTTAGTAAAAAACAATGAGTTGTTCGAATTGAGCTTGAGCCTTTTTTGTGCTGAACGCGTGTGACAGGTGATTCACAACTTGAAATACTCCTTTAGAATGGGGCACATCGTTGTTGGGTAATCCCCGATAGGGGGGGGGTCGTATTTGGGCTAAGAAATTTATTTTGATAGCTGATTTTTCTCGCTTGATGGACGTTGTAAAAGAGGGGTGTTATACCAGGGGAGGTGGTCGTACGGACTCGTCCAAAATCCCCACCCAATGATGTGCCCTGCTATAGAAATAATCAGAGGCAACGCAGTCGCAATATCGATGCGTCGCATTTCGGTGAAAGCAATCTTTGGTAGTTCAAAAGCCACCTACGTGATAAGGAGCGTAGGCGCTTGCAGTGAAATGTGAAGGGAAAGCTGATTCGCCCATGGGTAGAAAGTGCTAAAACGGTCGTCGAGAACCCCTTTCATATTACCTCTTCAGCATCAAATAATCTCCACGAGAAGAATGCCGAAAAAACCGCTTGCTGGGCGCTTCAGTTTGCCGACTCCCTGTAGTGAACCCTATGACCCTACAAGAGACAATGTAGCGTCCATTTCATGCTACTTGATCCGGTAGCATCGCTTCTAGCTGGGGATAGCATCGCTTTTAGCTGGAAGGCAGGCTTCGAAAGGTGAGTCTGGAGGCGGACTCACTGGAAAAGGGAGGTACCACTGGAGCAGTTTTGCACCATGAACTCCTACACCTTACAACTTTCGGCCGTAAAACTGACATATGTTGTTCACTGCGGACCACACTACCCTCCCATACAGTCTTCTGCATTTTCACAGGTCATCGCGGACCGTTCCTTCACCTTAAGCATTTCTTCGCTTGGAATCGGTTGCCTTTTGGTATGGTGACTGGTATGTCGGTAAGTGTTTGGGGGATAGGAATGTGGAAAAGTCTTCCTCAGAGCAATACTCTGACATATGAGAAGGGAAAAAAGACATCCGGCCAACTATCGGATCTAGTGTGTACTCCAAAGTGCTCACCTATTCCATTGAGACGTGTGCAGCGGCTACGCTTAGGTGGAACAGAATTGTTTTGGAACAATTCTCAGCAATTCATCATCCGACGCAAGTTAAGATATTTTAAAAAACTTTTGAGACTTTTGCTGTCTTTTGAGTTTTTTGGAATAAACTTTTGGAGTTTCACATTGTTATTACACATTCAGATATATTTATTCAAATTAGAGAGACTATATGTTCTTGCATACATGTTGTCTTACAGCTTTATAAGGCAGATGTCATAGATATGACTGCACGTACTGCAAGGACACCCAAATACCAGCTCAGGGCGGAGTTCACTTGCCAGAATGCGAAAGTTGTTTGGACAAAGTACACCGTATAATAGGGATTATAGTATTATATCGTCCAGTAGAAAATGTAGCGGGATCCAATGTAATGGCGGTTGTTGAAATAAAAGCGCTTATCATCAGAAAAATAAAAGAAAGAAATAATATGATAGTGAAGACGATCTAGTACATCACCTGACCACACAAACAGTCAACAGTCAGTTGTCACGTAGCTTCTCGACCACTCAGAGCAGGACTGGGGTGTAGGTACAGCCGCTCATATCTCCAAGTCCATGTTTTTCTGGTAAAATTCAGTTTGAGCCTACAGTGCACTTGATCCAGTCCTCATGGATCACTGAAGAATATGGCAGCGAATTTGTATGAAGTTCGAGAATTCTAGAGTTGCATGAACTTTCAGCAGTGCATTTTGTATCTAAATGCCGTTGAAATCTCTCCGAGGACTAAGTTCTTCCCAGAGTATAAAGTATAGAAGTTTAAGCTTCTGAACAATCCCTCCTATGATGTGACCACCTTCTAGAACTTTTCAGATTTGCGGTGGTATTGGAATGCAGTGCAAAGACAGACTTCTTAATCGCGCGAATCAGTCGAGCGGTCCGGTTGCGCGATTCTGTGGAGCGATCCCATTGCGCAATACAGTGGACCGATCCGTCGCCGATTCATTCGAGCGATTGCAAAGTCTGGATCTAGAAGAGTGTTACCAACCAAGGACCTTTTTCCACTGTGCTGCACCACCTCAGCCGAAGGGCAACTGTACGAGCTCGCAGGTCGCTTTATTAGGCCTTATGTCAGACACACCTTCTCTCAAAGACTTTTGCACTTCCATATTTATGAGAAAAAGCAAATTAAACACCACATGTGATAACACCTTTGGAAAAGTTCCCCACCCACCAAATAAATGGTCCAGCTAGCATCACTGATGATCAATAACCACTTTTTCTGTATGTGGTGTGATTGTCATGGTATAAATATGTCAGATGTTGCCATCTTATCATTCCTGCACTCACTTGAGCTTCTGATCTCGGATTATGCCCAATTACGGTACCAATTTGTTTTCTTATCAAGCTATCAAATATAAATTATGAGCGATTAAGCAGCCAATTTGCTGTTTCTGGTGGTCACGACCATCGCATTGCCAGCGGATTTCAATGCTCATACGGCGCCACCGGATCTCAGAGCCTTCGCACCGCTACCAGATCTCGGTGTCAAACAATGGACATGCGATCCTGCAGTGATGGCCAAGTAGGGACCCCTCAGTAACTTCTTTTCAAAATCATTTGCAGACTATCTTCTTTGGTATCTAGTGGAACTGGGGAGGAATTTCTTTCTTAAAGGAATGGTTCGCAATGACCTATGAAAGTGAAAGAGGTTATGTGGGAAGGTAGTGGCCGGAGCGGACCACCCTGCGCCAGTTTTGCGGTGAAGAGTTGTGTACGGTAAATTAAGGCGCAAAGTTGCTTCAGTGGTACATCCCTTTTTCCAGTGACTCCGCCTCCAGACTCCGCCTCCAAAGTCGCCTTCCAGCCAAAAGTAATGCTCCCGGGCAAGTATCATGGAGTGGATGCATTCATAGTCTCTTGTAGACTCATACGGCGCACCGCTGGGAATTAACCGACAAGAATCGTCCCAGTGCGCGGTGGTTCCGGTTTTTTTGCCTCTGGAGGAGGCCTACCGGATGCGTTTTCCAACGTTCCCTTTCGCACTCTCTCTCTCTTCATAGACGGTTCCCTTGGCAAATTTTCATTCCACATTTCTAGAAGATCACTTAGGCTTTTTATCGTGGGCCGCGCATTTAATCAGCTAATGATTTGGTGGCTAAGAACGGTGATGCAGTTTGCAGCCTCCTTTTCTCAGTTTCCCTGGCATTTTTGGCTTATGTTTGAGCAGGAGTTCTTTGCTGCTTTTTGTTGTGCCATCCACGCAGCTTCGCCTTTGTAGGAGCAAAGAGGTTCCGAAGAGTGCCCACAGTGTCCGATTTGCAGATATCAAAGTGATCGCAGCTCTCGGAGATTCACTTACGGTAAGTTCTTCGAAGGTGTTCTCCTTTTCTTCATGCAAGTATTTCTGGTTAAACGATGAAAGGATTTCTGGTTAGAGGATAAAAGAATAAAGTTTTCCTCCGTTGTTCAGTCTCTTTGTGGGATGGGGCACGGCATTCTAACTTGCATTCAGAATCGTAGTGGCTTATTGAAGCGATGTGGCCTATACAATGTCTTGCGGGGCCAGCCGATGTACAAGTCAGTGTTTTATCCTCCCAGACGAATCTGGTGCCAATTTGCCGTTCAATTTGCAAGTGTAGAAGGCTTGGTTGGCCTGGGCGGGAGTCGGTGCTGGATTCGAACCCAGGACCGCTGGATCGCTGAGCGCGCCATTTGTCGCTAGACCACCTCCTGCCCCAATTCTGGATCTTCTGGTTAACCTTAGAAAACATCTCGGCTCTACCGTCAAAATTTGACTTCAGGCTGCTAATGGTGCAAACGCTAGAACGCCGTTGGGGCTTCGCAAGGAGTTTCGTGGACTGGCATTCCAGATTGGAGGCGATATGACGCTTGAGGAGCACATTACCATTCCAAGTACGTCAATGAATTCTCTTCAGAAGCGTCTATTGTTCGTTGCAAAATGTCTCTTCTTCAGCGGCCTTCATCTCTCAAAGAAAGGCAAGTAGCACGATAAATCCTCATGACGCGTAGATTCAATATGCCTAGCAAGAACAGAATTCAGCCCCCTTAAGGGATTTCAAGAGTAACTTGATCAGAGTAGGCAATAAGCCCAACGTGCGCACACGCGAACAAATCCGCACCTGAGCATGATCCACTTGTTCTTCACTCGAAATGTGCATGGTTTTGACATCGCAGTCAGTCAGGGACGCTGTGAGGAGGCTGGGTTGAGCCCTTCTGCGGCTGGTCTTTCTTACTCAGTGGTGATCGTTTAGAATGGTTTGGTGCAGCGAGAAAATAAAAGAGAAGTGGGAGGAACGCACATTGCGGGCTTGGTTTATCTTTTTTAACCCAAACTGATTGCGACGATATCACTGAGAGGTAAACTGGGCATGCAAGTAGGCTTGTGGCTTGGCTCCATCGCGCTGGAGGAGACTTGCCCATAATACCACAACCGCTGCTCGGGCAAGAGTGCCTTTTGAAGGCATGTTGGCAACGATAAATCCGCCGAAAACGACTAAGGATGCAACTACTCCTGGCAGGTCATAGGATTCCCACGACCTGGGCAGGCGCTGCAGCGGTTTCTTTCATAGGGAAGGTGGCTCTTATAAGGCCCCATCAAAGCCAGCAACTATTTCAACATTCCCAAAACGCCCCACCGCGCCCGCGCCGCCACAAAATGCGACGACCGTTCCATTACGACTTCTATTCATTCAAATTGCTAAGCATAATTAATGAAGTCGTTAAGGCATTTGGTGTGAAGCGCGGCTGTGATGGCTTGCATGCATACATGGGCTGGGCACATATGGCAGCCCGCATCTTTGGTAGCGGTGATTGGCAAGATGCCTACGGGAAACTCGTCCGAAATCGATTTTCAAGTCACTGAGAACGGAGGCTTTTTCTTCGCAGGATTTTGACCGTTTGACTCCGTTCTTTCGCCATTTCCCCACTTATACAGTGCCCTATACTAGTATTTAAGGCTAAGTAGGAAAACGCATCTGTACACGAATGTCCCTTTAAGTTTGGTCTGGCTGCGTCTATCGCGCTGAATCGTACTCGCTCTTTTCTTTAGGAAGTACCTTTCATGTTTCGAAGTTGAGCTGAAAAGGAGAACCTTATACAGGAAAACCTTATATGCTTTCTTTCAGTGTTAGACAAACTAGAAAGGTTTTCTACCACTATCCACGGCTAGGTGTAGTAGGACCGGTGCCGATAAGTGGTCAATACCCACCAGAAGTAGTGGTTGGTGCGACCCTTCCGCCCCTATCAAATCCCAGAGTTCCATTAACCCTCTTCATTATTATTCAATTTCGATTTCCCTTGCCGCCTCCCTTTCCTGATTCTTATGTCTTGTGGGTCATTGGAATCCTATCAAGATTTTTACCGTGCTCGTTTATTGTAATTGCATATTTGTACCCATTAGTTAGTTGTACAATTGAACATTTATCATGTTATATTGAACAGCTGTGCTTGTTTCAGACGTACTCAGGAAATTCAATCCTAATTTGTTTGGCTACTCAACTGGAACTGGAAAATGGGATTCATGGGAGGTGAATAGAATCAGTTCCTACAAAGTTTCGGAATTGTGCATTTTCACAATTTAACTGCAAGAGGGATAGTCTCATTCCATGCCAAACTCTCCCGAGATTTAGCACAATACCGCGAGCCCGACAGTGGAGTGCTTTCATTTGTGAAATGATTTCTATCAGGCGTGCGACTTCCCAGCACAGTGCATTTGTGTTCAACGTGTCCTGCTCAGATCGACTTTTGATCACGTCCACAATACTTTTGCGAAATTGAATTATAACAATAGGTTCTAAGTTCCCTTCCTGATTTACGTTCAATTTGGACACGGAATTCTTCACCTAATTTGTAAGCAGTCGCAAATTACAAGTACGTGAGTGGAGGTAAGACTGCGTCTGTGGCACCACCAGAGACCAGCAGCACTTCCAGCGTCCGACAGCGCAGCGCCTGGGAAAGTATAGATATCAATCCAGCAACAGCAACCAGCAGCGCCCAGGAGTGGAGAGTATGGTGGCATAGGAGGGTAGAAGACAGTCGGTAAAGTATGGAGAGATAGGAGGGTAGCTGGTAGAGAGTGTGGGGCGATGGGAGAGTAACAGCTGTCTGCTACCCTCCTATCGCCCCATACTCCCCACTCCATGCACGCTTCTGGTCACTGGTGGTCGCTGGTGAATGCTGGTAGACCGACTTCTATATTCTTCCTAGTTACTGACGCTGTCGGAGGCTGGAAACGCAGATGGTCGCTTGGTGACCTGCGCAAAGTATGAACGCAATCTATAGGCACATGAAGTCGCATGCATTACAGGCACCATTTTGTAGTAGCATAGCAGACAGGCTTGCTAAGCTTATGGTGACATTCGGTGCTGCGAACGATGAGAAATGTCGGTGATACGAAATCATTTATTATTCCTTGTTCAAAAGGTGTCGAAGTTCAACATGGCGGGCAGTGAGGCTAAAGATATGGTAGTGCAAGCACAACGTCTTGTGGATCTAATGCACAAACGCCCTGAGGTAAGTTCAGGATAGATTCTTACATAAAAGAAGCCTCTGTAATAAAGGAGTCCGTCAGTAGTCGCATTTTCTTTTGAGCTGCTAAGGAATCTTCAAAGGATTTCACCTGCGGGACTTTGTTCAATAAGTCCCTTTGCGATGAGCTTGTCGTACGGCTTACTTCTCTGAAAGATGGATGGTCTCTATTCTAATCACCATGAATTACGGGGAACAGTCTTGATCCCAGACGAGAGTCGCACCCGTGCATTTCAGACGTTTCCCCAATCTATTGCATTCCCGCCTGAATCAATCTTTCTACACTCGCCAACTATAGTCCTACTTCAGCTAACCCTTACAGCTGGCGGTGCCATGGAATGACCTCTGTAGGGTCAAACGGCTAGCTCAAAGAGTGAGAGAGAAGAAAATGAACGTCACTCCTGGCTAATGAATTCTTACCTGGTTACTGGAAGCTGTTCAGAAACCCGACTTTGAACTGACTGAGTCCTGGTGCGAATGTCGCGCCCGTGACATATTCGCAATACCCCTTTCGTCGGCTTCGCCGCAACATAGATGTGCTTAGCTGCAGCACTATACATGCGATCGGGCAAGAGCAGAGCATGTCGAGCTTGGTTGGAAATGGGAGGTCGATTGGTAAGTCATTGAAAAAGGTGTGGTTTGCTCACTATATCCTTCATCACATGCCAACATTGAGGACAGGAGGGAAGAAAGGCACAGTTTTGCTCAGGGGAGGCAGCGAATGGTGCTCAGAAGTTTTTACAGGTCACTTTAAAACAGGCCAAAGTTCTGTCAACCATTCAGCCCTTGTAACTGACCCGTAAACTCGTATAACCGAAGTGACTCACTTCTACCAATTACAGGTCACAAAATTTCACAAAAACAAGATCTGTTTGCTAAGATAAGCTAGGAAAAAGTTCCAGCGAAGGTGCAATCCCTGCCAAGCCGAACAGCACCTGAAAAGAGCTTCATTTGGGGTAATACGATGCTGATCGCATGCGAAGCGTAGAACACCCTCTTACGAGTGCGAATACCTTCTTAGTGTTTAGTCCAGGTCAAAGTGCAGCATGGCAAGAAGCAATGCAATTGGGCACATTTTGGTATATAAGCAATACCCCCACCAGAATACCTTGTCATTCCCTCGTGGCCTCTCCAGTCAGAGTCTAGCTTTTATCAGGTGATGAAAGCACAGCTTCAGCCTTGGCTGGCTGGTATCTCAGGCACTTCAAGCTTGATTACTTGACTACCATCAGTAAAAGAGAATACTGCAAACCACTAAAGCTTAACCTAACTTCAAGCTTCGAACTTCAGGTAAACATAACAAACGATTGGAAACTCGTCCTTATTTTCGTTGGTGGGAATGATGTGTGCCGTTACTGTTATGATGCTCATGCGAATCGAACAGTATGTATTTAATTACATTTCTCATCGTTAGAAAACTGCTTCAGCCAGAGAATGCTTTGAAGGATCTTGTAGCACTGCTCACGTTGGTTGTGGGGCGGGGACAGCCAGCCTTTCAGTCTTTCTCATTCGTTGCCCGCTTGCTCTGATGGAAAATGGCGCGCAATAGTGAAGGCGCAATGGTTAATCGTCCCGGCCCATAGGGGTAACATAACTTATAGCGTTAGAAGTACTCAGTATGGCTGATCGATATCATCCACCTTACCCAGAGCGCTCGCGCAACTTTCTGACCCCGTCAGCTTAAGCCTTCTTTATCATCTAAGCCCCGCGCATTTTGCACCAACTGATGCCTTTCACGCCACAGATATTTACACTTCATTATGCGAGAGATTGTCAGGGTGTGGCTGCATACTTCGTTTCACGCTGGTGGCAACAGCGTTTTTGATTAGCAGATCATTTTGCCAATGCTAGACAATATGACAGTTGTTATAAACGGAATATCCTGCGAATAAGCCATCCTAGACCATGCCAACAGAAGTGTGCAGCCACGCTCATTGCGTCGCAGGCATTCGGGTGCGCAACCATTGAAACAGTGGAATAGTCGCGAACCATGACCAGGGATCAAAACGTCAAGCATAGCCAAGTGAAACCTCCATTGCTACGGGGTTGGCTACTCGGCATTAAAACATGCGAGATATTAGGTTGTTCGGAAAGGAATGCTCGTCCGAGCTTGAAAAATTTCAAGATAAATTCAAAAGACAATCTCCATTAGTATCAATGACTTGTTGTCAACATTTATGCAAAAAATGGATTCCTCTTCTGAAGAACTCGACCGGCTGCGACTCAAAGAAGTTGGACACCCAGAGTTGGACCTTTTTCGCGGTTTGCTGTGAATGTTCTCCGGCCAGGGAGTTCATGCATTCGCGCGAACAGATGTAATCGATCGGAGTCCAGGTCCTGATCTGTGTGACGCAGAGAGAGCAGGACTTTCCAGCCCAATTCCTCAATTTTTTTCTAGAGTGATTTTTCGCCACATGTGGATGAGCGTTGTCGTGGATAAATTTTGTCGACGTCGTTTCGACACTTTGAGGAGGCAGTTGTGCGATCCAGTGCGGATCTATGATTGGTGTTATGCGGAGATGGTCCCCTTATACCGTGCTGGACCGATTCCGGAACTTTTCAAAGACCAAACACGGAGCATTCACCTTTTTGCCGCGTATATCAGATTTCGGAGTCCGTTTTGGAGGGGTCACTGGAGTCTAACCACTGTCCTTTTCTCAGCGTGTATATCGAAGCAGACCCTTTTCTCATTTGATGTAATAATAGAGTCGAAAAAACCGCTGTTCTTGGAGCGACGAAGAATTCCGGCCATTGCCACTCGTGTTGCCTTGTTTGCGTCGCTCAGCTGGTGCGGCACCCGCTCTTCCCAACTTTTTTTCCCCAAAAAAAAGCAAAGTAGACATGGACAAAAATATATCAAAAGAAGCACAATAAAAATCTCTTTCTAATAGACAAAACTGTCTCCAAAAATCTTCTTCTATAGGTGGAAGGACGAGGGAAAAAAAGGGACCCCTCGTTCTCACACACAAAATTTTCACCGCACGCATTCCTTTCCCAGACAACCGTAAATAGAATGAAAAACACTGAAAAGCACATTTCCTTCGCCGACAACAATATGCACTTGCTGTCTTTGTGCCGGAAAGGAGAAATGGGATTACTAGAGTTGACATGTTTTTTTTGGAATTCTCTCTTGTAAGGTATTCATAATTATATGCATTTAGTCAGCCCACGGAGCAGACACGTACAAGAGCAATCTCATCAAAGCGATCCAGATTTTGAAGGATAATTTGCCACGGTAGGTATAATGAGCTTTCAAGAATCTGTAGCGCAACAGAAAGTAGGGATACTGCTCAGACATGGGCTCTGGGCTCCTGAAGTGTAGGGATACCACACCTTTTCCCTTGATTGGTGCACTAGTAGGAGGTTAGGCAAAACTAGGAATGTCTGCTAGATGCGATTTAGGCACGCCATCGTCATTCAGTCACATGCATTACTTTGAGTAAATACCGGCACATGGCAGTTCCCAGAAACATCTGTGGACGTTCGAAGGCAAGACCGTGTGAGCCGGCGTTCGTAAAAGAGACATGTCATCACCCCGCTGCTATAGTTCTGCAATCAGCGACGGAGCTCTCTAGAAGCCGCGTTGTACCTTCTTCACTAAGCTTCGTAATCGGGGTAAGTGGCAAGAGCATTCTACAATACTTCCCCGCGCCAGTGGCCGTCGCGTGCGGCGTCGCGCCGGGTATATGGCAAGAGTATCGTAAATCGCCGCAGCAGTGGGCATCGCGTTCCACCCGCTAAAGTCGACGATTTTAGGTGTATTGATCGAGAATAGACGATGTCCGACCAAAAATAGACATATGTCTCCGCGATGTCCTTGTCTACATGAAATCCGCTTCTCCCAAACAAAAGAGTGGGGCAAAGTAAGGAAAGTCGCACCCATTGCCGCGCGCGACACAGCAGCGGCAATCTATGATTCTCTCGCACGCCTATGTCGGAACAGATTTGCTACAGCATCTGCTAGGCGGAACCGCGCGTGTGAAAAACCGTTATCGCGAACCATAAATGCTAAGTATAGGGGAATGTGGGGAAACCTAGAATTTCATAACTGGCAGTAATGGTCCTGGTATTCCACGCTCAGCGCGATATCACTTTGCCTTGCCTAGGAATCACATTGCCAAAAAAGACTAACACATACCTTGATATTTCACAAACACCTTCAGGACCATCGTATCAATAACCGGAATGATGGACATCGAAATCCTTCGGCCTGTCGATAAGGCGCAAGTTGTTCTGCGTTGGATTGCACTAGTAGGTTTTGAACTTTTATTTTCGATTCTTCAAAAAGACATCCCTCAATTAAAATGTGTGGGATCCGGATCGGACTATATTCCCTTAGCGTGCTTCTAGATGCTATTCAAGTTAACATTGTAAAAAAGTGGTCAAAAGCGTGGAAGATGCCCTATATGGACTCTCAGCATTGGACGCTTTTTCGAAGAAATGATACAGTACTACGCGGGGAGAGAACGATAGGGAGGAAGACGAATTCAGCCCCAAGCTCCATAAAAGCGACGCATTCCAGCTCCGCTTATTCATAGAGTTGTGTCGGTGTCGCCCATGTGGGAGGGCGAAAAAGAGCACCGCGACGACGGTTGTGTATTCCCTTACACATACACCCCTCTACCTCACCGAATCCTCTCGCTCTTGCGTCAGGTTCTCTTGTTACCCTCAGATGAAAACTTATTACTTTGACGCTCGTTCGGTGGGGCTACTTCTACCAGTAGCGGTTCTTAGGCTTATGGTGGAAGCACCCTCTTCATCCGCTGTTGGCCGGGGAAGTTTCGAAATTGTGAACTGGAACTACCTCTGGGTGGAAGGAACTCTGAACTCAGACTTTGCAACTGAAGGCGTGATTCAATGCAAACGCATCATCACAATTGCGGAGCCCTCAAACGCGCGCCGCTGTTGTCTATTGATCCAAGCACGCAACGGGATGAGTCGCCAAAATGAGAAGGAGCGTTCGCGTGGACTCCGCCCTACGAAAACGTCGGAAATTGCTATGGAAATTACCTTCAAGGCAGTACAATTCCTCATAATGAACCGTCGAATCATGCCCATAGTCTCATTAGGGGGAAATATCCTCTTGAAGAAGGTTTTGAGTGAATGCTGAATACAATTTGGCTCAACTCAACATTTCAGTTTTTATGAGTGTCACTGTGAGTTTCATTCGAAAACAACCACGCAAGTCTGCAAGGATATCATGGTGAGTAGAATTAATATTATTTTATCCAGTGATAAGCGCTGTTTAGTACCCAATTATACTCGAAATCCCTGAGATCGGGTAGGCGTGGCCGCATGTTTCAACTTAACCTGAAGGTGTCTATGCTTCTGGTGAGATATTTTCATCTTGACACAATTGTTGTCGTGTCTCTGTCCAACACAGAACAAGATGACAGTTGTCCCAGACTGGAATATTCCACGAGTAACCAGTTCCGTGCCATGTTCAAATGCCACGCCTACTCTGGCTCAGGGATAAGGAGTGTACAATCTGCCCATAGTTCAGGAAAGCACACGCACTCACATTGTGAGGTTACAGGAAATTCAAGATATTGGATTTCAGAAAGTTCAGCATGAAATTCAAGACAGCGGCCTTTTCGACTCTTCCGATGACTTTGCTTTGGTCGTGCAGCCTTTCGGAAATGGAATCGATCATCCACCACTGATGGTATGGCTTAAAGAATAATGCTGGGACAAATTTCTAAAACGGACAATAATACCAGTTGTGATAACCCTGTATTTATGGAATCCACTCTCAATTTTTCATGATTGAGTTTTCATTAAATAAGGCTGAGCACGAGGTCGTGCGGCATTTCAAACGACATGTTTCACTGGAAAACAAAAGGCTCTCCAAGCGTTCCTACCCTTGATTACTGAAGTTTTCGTAATGGTTCCGGCAGACAGCTTCACAACGGATTCTCATGAGATTGCACACCGAAAAGGTCCTTAAAGGCAGTAGGCACGACAAATCCCTACGACCGGTAGGATTTATACGCCAGCAGGATGGAGTTCTGCCGGAGGAGGGAAAAACTCACCCATGCTTGCGGCGCGCTTTTTTGACGTCACCGCGGCGGCAGGGCGGAGCGAAAGGGCGATGGCCTGCACCTCCACCACTGTGCTCCGATCAGTAACCGCTGAACAAATAGTGGATGCTTACAGGTGTGTTAGTGGTAGTGGTGAGAGAATTCAGAAAAGTCAACTATCAGGGCGAACTACCTCAGTAAATGGCGAAACTGGCGAAAAGTTCCTTTCGATTGTGAAAACGACGCAAGTAGCTCCTACGCAAGCGTTATACCGTTATAGGGCACAATCCAACTGTTGGCAATTTGCCAAACCTCACCTTAAACGTTTGCGTAAGAGCTGTTTGCGTCGTTTTCACAATCGAAGGAAACTATTTCGCCAGTTTCGCCATTTACTGAAGTAATTCGCCCTGATAGTCGACTTTTCTGTATTCTCTCACCACTACCACTAACTCACCTGTAAGCATCCACTATCTGTTCAATCATCTTTCTCTCTCTTTTTTCCCCTCTTTTTCCTTCCACATAAAAGCGGCTGCTGATTGGAGCACAGTGGCGGAGGCGCAGGCCATCGCCTTTCGCTCCGCCCTGCCGCCGCGGTGACCGTGCCGCAACGCGCATGGGTGAGTTTTTCCCACGGAGCCACAGAATAGCAACTGCTAGCATTTTAGACCAAGTGCCAAACTATCGCGCCAACTGCCAATTTGGCTCAGAAGGGAATAATACATTCTCACCCCCACGACAACACGACGACGATGACTCAGATGTGACTATGATGACGCATTATGAGTTTAGCTTTCCTGGTCTTAGGATACCTTATTCACCAGACTTTGTAGCATCTGGCAATCGCCCTTT
>MU947104.1:0-10913 GCA_036418165.1 Cooperia oncophora
TTCCATGTTTAAGCGGATGTCTGTTCTGCGCAACGGATGGCCAAAATGAGAGGGTGAGATCAGCTCCCTGTGCCTCAGTATGATGATGTCGCTCTTGAGCTGCGATATGCTGCCATGCGTCCCTCTTCTGTAGAAAGTAATAGTACTAGGAGGGTGATTAGAAAGGGTGAAGGGATGGACTTATGGGCGAGATTGAAGAGTTTTCAATCTTTAGTGACCTTTCATGTTCCCCCTAGCTTTTGTGTTCTGCTCTGATTCCACTCCATTTACAACCGACCTGTCGTCTTAAATGATTTTTTCGAAAGTTTGCCGTCGAGCGGTGAGGGGGGGGGGCGGGAGGAGGAGGAGACACGTCCGATCAAATGCAAGTTTCAAAAATGGTAGATTTGCGTAAGGAAAAGGATGGGTTGCAGGGGTATTCAGTGCTCTTGAGACGGGAAAATCAACAATCGGAAAATATGTATCAGGTCTGATAAGACTCTCCTCCTCTCGAATGACAAAGTACGCCCCGAAGATTGCACGCGTATGACGTGCCCCGTATCCAACAGTAAGGTACCAAGCCAACGGTCGGACCGTTTTGGTTTGTCTGTAATTCCAAGGACGAAAGATCGTACCCAGTCATTTACATTTGTGTGAAAACTGGCTTCACGAAAGTGATTTCCGAACGGAAGACCAACCTACCTCCCACGAGGCTCGATCAAGCGTGTAGTGTGACGCAGCACTTCTAAAGGCACTACTGTCTGCTTTGAACGCGTTTTGGTTGGTTTCTATTGGAATTTCGGTGCAGACAATGGCAGTGCAATGACGATAAAACGTGGTCGCCAGTTCGTGCATGCATGAGGCCTTTGTTATCCTAAATGGGTAGTTCAATTCAAACTCCAAGCCCGTGGGTGTGTGTTGGCTGTGGCAAAAAGCGATGACGATAGTTCGCACTACCTTTCATTGCTCTTCACGCTCTCTCAGCCCTGAATTTTTCCCATCGCAAGTCCCTATCATCGCGTAATTTGCACAATTATGACGTAATAGCTATCACAGATTGAGGATTAAGGATTAGGGATAAGCTTTTCCACAGGATTATAGGAGTCATTGAATGCATTCCCATGTAGTTTCTATGATATCGGTACATAAGGTTTCGGCGGGCAACCTTAGAAGGTGTTCCATCCAGACCTTTCGTGAGTAACTTAGAGCACTCTGAAAGTTTTTCTCTCTTTTCATTTAACCTCTTTTCATAAATCTTGTATAATTCGAGTTTTTCTGTAAGGACAACATAGTGGCAATGCCTTTTCTTCATCTTCATGCCTGTTCCTTTCCTCTACCTGCTATTTGGGGTCTTAATAAGGGCCAACCAACAAAATAGATTGTTTGAAGTTACGCGACTAGCAACTGCTGCGCTGATATTGATGTGGCTGGTCCAAGGCACATTGGAGTTCCGAAACGCAAGGAGAGGCTCATATTTGGCTGTTGAGTAGAAGGGGGTCGTATTTGGCGGGCGCAAGTTCCTTCTAATGGTAGACCGTCATGCTCACTATCTATCCCGTTTGACGTTTTTTTTTGGTGGAGGCGTGTTTTGAAAAATCAACCATAACACCGGGACGTGCCTCGCGTCACTTCATGCGGCCGTGGATTCCTGCTGCACAGGTGCTTACTTTTCTTGTTTCACTTTATTTTGTGAAACAATTTTCTTACCATTCTTCTTTGGGCGTACATAGGTGATATAGAGGTGAGAGGCACGTTTACTACGCACGCGGTCCTGAGGTCAAATCTGGGATCGGCTCATGCTCATCAACCAGGACGTTTAGCTTTTTGGGACGGTAAATTTCACGTTGAATAACCCGCTACGATTTTGGATGAAGATGGAATGCGTGCCGCTTCCAGAAAAGAGACTGATCTACGGCTGATAATATGCTAAAAATCAATGGTAAATCTTTGAGTTTTGTTTGTTAGTTTCTTTTCCGCGAGCTTGCACAATGAACTCACTCTATTCTGCTCTCTTTTAGATAGTCCTCTATAGGACGTTAGTGATTTTGAGATAGTGCACAAATTGTATCAGGGTGACCAGAACATTGGGATTAATCAACACTTCGCACTTGACTTTTACCGGAAACTTCACAACTTCAAATGCGCATTGCAACCGGAATCGTCCGGGTCCCGTCCTGGTAGGACGGGATTCCGGAATCGGGGTCCCGGTAGGACGGGATTCCGCGCTCTTGAGCAAGCGCTACGTAGCGCCTCTTCCAAGGAATCGTCCCTATAAGGTATTATCAAGCTGCAACATGCCGACCCGTTCGCCCATCGCCCCCCCAGACCACGGCTGGATGCTCGTTTTGCTTCATTTGCTAAATATGAAGCGAAGGGATTGGTATGAAGCGGCTGCGGTGCTGCATGGATATATGAGTACATACGTGCAGCCGTACCTACCGTAGCGGTTATTGGCACGATGCCAACGGGAAACTCGTCCGAAATTGCTTTTGGAGTCATCTAGAAAAAATTCTTCTTGACCGTTCCACTTTGTTTTTTCGCTATTTCCCCACTATCACCCTGCTATCATTTTAGATTGGGTACCAAATTATCGTGCCATACTCCTCTGAGCACTTTTTTTACCCACCTCGTAAGTCATTCAGCCCTATCCACTGAGGAGTCTCAGGGGCTAACGAAAAAATTGGTTCGTCTGGATAAGAGGGTCTACATTACCATCTTTATTGTAATCTCTGAACGAGCTCCTTCCTTGAAATACTTCTTTATTTATCGTCAACATTTCACAAACTTGAGCTGCTCATTTTTGAAGGCATGTTCTTCAGCAGCGCTGCTCTGCGAGAGCCTTCTATTGCTTAGGAGGTGGTTCGTCGGCAGAAATTTGCGAATAAACTGCGGAATGTGGGAAACTGTCAACCGTATTGTCAAGTCTGCACGTTGATCATGGCTGACGCTGCTCTAGCTTCACATCCTTACTCTTTTCCTTTTCCTTTTTAATGCTCTCTTTTACACCTTCTTCTGCATTAGGTTCTTCCTTAGAGTGGTTGCTACTTCACGAGACGTTACTTGTGCTTTCAAGAGTGTGATTAACCGCCGAACACACCTGCGGTTCGGGGTAAATCTTGGATTGGAACCAATCCCGAGGGCAATCAAAGCTTGGACCTCTACGGGTTCGCTAAATTGGGCTGTACTCGTCTGGAAAAATGAAAAGGCTTTCTTTCTGTACTCGTCTGGAAGGATGAAAAGGCTCTCTTTCGCCATACTCGTGGGTTTGGAAATCCACCATATGCAGAGATGAGCTGAAGGGAGATGATTTTCACTCCCCTAGACGGTTGTGGAACCAATGACCTAATCCCAGATGAACGCAAAATTAAAGGGCTCGTGCAGGACTTGATCCGTAACCTGATCGCGTGATGTCGGCGCTACCTTCGACTCACTTTATCTGCGCCAGCCTTTTCTAGTCGGCTTTTCTGTAAGCGAATATATGGTGTAATGACGGTAGCTTGAAAACTCCTTCCCCGGTGGGCGGGTGTGAACCGTTACTTCCAGTTTCAGCTACATCACGTACGCAGAACATCTTCCTGTCTAGATACCAGATAGAGAGAGCTTTCTGGCAGAGAGGTCAGAAGGGCATATGCCACCGGCGTTGGTGATTCATGTCGCTGAAAAGTACGACCCCCCTTAATGTGCACCCTCAATACGATGTCCCCCCCATGCTACTTAGCCATTCAGCTTTTCCATTTTCTTATCCCGAAAAATTCTTCAGTTTCCAGCCAAGGAATTCCACGAGGCGGGAGGGGGAAGTGTATGTACTGCATAGGTCACCCAGAGTGCAGCGCCTGTTTCGGCGCGCTCGCCGTAACTTCGAAAAAAAGCATCACACCCTGGTAGGCATCTAGGACCTTGCTGCTGTAGGTAGTGGAAATCCAGTCGGATCGAAAGTACGATTCCGAGCATTTAATTGACACTCGCTTGTGCTCGCAGCCCTTGGTCATCCTCTCGTTGTGCAATTTTTCCTTTTTTTCCAGTATCTATCTCTCTTTGATTTCAGATCGTTGCTGCGAGAGAATAATCACAATGATGACAGGGGGACAATCGATGGCCGACGTCAACGTCAACGAGGACGTAGAAAACGGCGCCGCGTTGGATTCCGATGCCGTCTTCAAGCTGCCGAATCGGACACGAGTCGCATTCCGCACCAAAACATATGTAAGTGTATTACTTTACCACTTCCAAATTGTAATTTTCAGCATCAACCTACTTTCAAGGTAAACAGATCATGCATAAAAAATACTAACACAATCTGTTACTTGAAATTTCATTGGTCTTCAGATCACGTTATAGTTAGCCAGGAATTTGCAAAATAGTCCCTGCTTGCGACAATGAACTTTCCCTAGCACGACTGAATGTTCAAAATAGAATGCTGAAATATTCAAAAATCTGTGATCATGCCAAAGTTTTGTTGATGGAACATCTTGCTAAGAATTAGGCCTGAGGAAGCGCAACCCTGGGTGATTTTCGAGGACAGGCTTACGGATGGGGTTCTTGAGCTGAGTACATTCTCACACATTCTCCTAGCGTCAAAATTCGACCCTTTTAAGGCTAAGACGTGCAATAATCTCGCTATGACACCACACTTCAAGCGTGTGGATGTTTTTGGCACAGGTGTGAAACGTCTCTTCCTCAAATTCACTTACGAGGGTCATGCTGCTCGAAGAGGCTTCAGCTCATCACGGTAATTCTATTTTGCACGAGTAATCCTTTGAAGTGTACAGGGAGAACCAAGAAGACACTTTCTTCCTTGACTTTCAGAGCGATATAAGTTACACTTTATTAAATTCTGATTGGACATTTCACAATCATCATATTCAACAACACATTGTACACTATCACGATACTCCGCCACAGCCTTCTGGACGAACGCCATCGAGAGATTCTGCCACGCGACCGTGATTCGGTGCCTGAGTTCAGCGAGGTCGTTGATTTCTCCGCCACTGTAGACCACTTGAGCTCCGCCCGAACCCGGTAATTGAGGGGGTTCAGGTCAGGTGACACACTTGGATATTCCGTCTTCTTCAGGTACTCAACGCCCTTCGATTCCATGTGCTGGCACCCAATCCTGTAGCAGTACGAAGTTTCCAAGATGGTACAGGCGACGACATGAAGGCAGGATATTCTCCTCGAGCTGTTCGATGTAACAGTCAGCGTTCACTTTCAGTCCGGGGTCCACGAAGAAAATATCGGTCTTCCCATTCCAGGAACTTCCGGTCCATACCATCAACCCGCGCCTTGGCGACTGCGGTGAAGATGATGTCCTGGACTAGCGACGTTGTCGGAGCTGCTCGATGTTGGAGGTCTTCCAGATCAAGAGTACTGGTTCCCAGGTAGCTGTCGACTCCATACAAGAAGTTTCGCAGCTGTTTGGAGTTGAAGTTCCAGTTCCATAGGCCCACTCCAGTCAGATGGACAATGCGATTGGAGATGGCTTCATATTTTGGTGTACATGAAGGTGATGGACGAGAGCCTGCTCCTGCTTATCGAGGAACATCTTGGGTATCTTCCGCCCTGGTACTCGTATCCACGTCTTCTGTCTGGGCTGCGTAAACTTTGCTGATATGTGACTCGACCAAAGTGTCTTTGTTTCTCCTCCCTGTATTTCCAATTTCCGTGCAGCCTAAATTCAACTTATAGGCTGCAGTAAATCGGGCGCTTATCGCATGGCTTATTTCTGGTCTTGTGAATCATCGAATCATCGAAATGAGTTCCAGCAGTTACTTGCTTGTTCCTGCTGAGGACGCAGTCCTTTTGGTTCTCCTCAATCGAGGAGAACCAAAAGGACTGCGTCCTCAGCAGGAAAAAGCAATTCATCTGTTCCAAGAGCCACTGGACTTCTGACTATTGGGACTGGAGGTTGTCTTGGTGTTATTTTAGCGCCCGGGGATCCAGCTCTCAATCCTTATGACTGTAAGCCTTGCGGGACGTGACCTGAATGGAGCGTTGGACGACCATAGCGTGTAAAATGTAAATGTAAAGTATGTTTGGAGGTAGCTCAAAAGGGACGTGGCCATTTGGGGCTGGACTTCCCATGAAGTCTGCGGTGTGCAGAGGGGTTGTAGATGGCGCTTCGCGCAAGAATCGCGTAGACAGCATTTTTCAACTTGCTGATATTGACGTTCCGTTCTCCTTCCGGTCTTCTTGCTACTGTTCCACCTCACAAATTTTCTCTTACTCTTAAATACCCTTTCTATTGTTGCATCGCACGGTCTTTCGAATCTCTTTGCATAGGTTGTTGAGAATATCTCGATTATTCTTCCTTATGGAGGCGCTGCTAACCACTTACATAGTTCAGGGCATTTGGGGATGCCCAGCGAGGGAGGTCGTATCTGGTCGTAGGGGGGGGGGGGGTTGTCTTGCCTCTTGACTTTTCTCAGCTCTTCCTGTTTTTGATGCTCTATATACTCCACTTCCTCTCAGCCCTCCTCGTCCCCACCCCCTCGGCCGACGGCGAATTTCGAGGGAAACCGGAGAAATGTTTGGAAAAAAACTCTGAAGGAAAATGATGAACTCGTGGGAAGGCATGAAAATTTAGCATGTTGGTACATAGGTAGGTGGGAGATGGGCAAGGGGTCGCATCAAAGGGGAAACATTTGAGAGTGAGTCGTATTTTGAAAGATGTTTTCTCAATGGCTGGACGTGCCCTGACATGGTGCTTCAATTCCTTGTTGAAAGGCGCCACGCACGGCTTTTTTCTTCCATTGAAGTGACTTTTCGGGAGCAGTTTGGTCTGTGCAACCATTTGCCCGGAGCAGTGCAAAATAGTTTTCTTTCAATCATTTCACTTGATTTTCGTTCAGAGGAAAATCAGGTGCTGGGATCTGATACGAAAGAACGATTGACGCGCATTCCAGTGACATTTTGTATCGCGAGCGGACTGAATCATAGCGCATGTGATGAGTCAATAGCCAACTATGCATTCCTATTGAAGCGCTTTGTCTTCTTGCAGCGTACTTAGCGCCACTTCTTCCTTTTCTTCCACACAATCGCCCCCCCCCCTTCCGCCACTTTACGATGTAATCATCTGCATGCTTCTGTTCTTTTTGGTACCACTCATCTGGTTTCAAAAGACTACCGCTGTCAATCTGAGAATCAGACCTGTTGCGAGATCAGAGTCCAGTTGTGTGAAACACATGAGGGTAGGGGGTTGTAGTTGGCCGCTTGGGAGGGGGGTCGTATTTGGTCGTTGTTGTAATGAACTTGTGGGAAGCTGTGATTCAGCAAACTGATAGGTAGATGGGCAAGGGGGTCGCATGTGCCTTTGAGAGAAACTTGCCGCTTTGGGGGGAAAATTTTTCCCGGTTGTTGACTTTTCCCTGTTTTTCCCATTTGACGTTAGCGATATACTCCCCCGCTCGACAGCAAAATGTCTGGGGAAAAGTAGGCAGATTCTGAGGAAATTCCGGAAAAAGTGGTAGGAAGTTGTGGAAAATCTAAGAAATTAAGGAATTTTCCTCGCCGCTTTTCCCGTTTCACATGCGCTTCCCTCTCCGCTGACGGGAAAATTTTTGGGTGAAAAGCTGGTAGGAAGCTGGGAACTTGTAGGAGAGTGGTAGGTAGGTATTGGGGAAGGGGGGTCGTACGGACACCACCCACCATTTCACCATCACAATGCTGTTCCCTGTGCGAGATTGGAAACGGCAGCCTATGGATCATCCCTCTTATTTAAAAGAAGAAAATTACGCGCTCAAGTACTTTCAGCGAAAGTTGGGAGACGTGGCGCACTTCCCAAGTGATTGATAGATAGACATTACTTTGGTCTTTCGACCCGATACGGATCAGTCGTTGACACGGCTGTCGGAGACTAATGGGACCGCTCTGTGGTCGTATAACGCGTGGCCTGACCGTAGATCCATCCATCGATTCGTACACCTTGGTTTATGGCTGGCGATCCCATAGATCTCTTTTTTTATTTATTGCCCCTTGTTGATTGTTTACCTTCCTTCGTTCTCTGACCTAGTATCGAACTGAGCGCTCGAGGCACCTTTGGCTCTCTGGAGTACTCATCTTCTTCTCCGCCTCTCATTTTGCGAGACTCTGTCCTTGTTTCAAGTCCAAGAAGCAAGCATTTTATGTTGAGTTACCTTTCTGGGATCCGCTGGGCACCAGGGTTCTATTCGGGATCTCAGTGTTAGCTTGTGTATGAACCTTTTGATGACTTGCGTGAACCAGCTGCCAGGGCTTTTCGTGCTGGGGACCTGTTGCAGGACCATAGGAGCTTTACCTGTGCCGCTACCTTGTTTTAATTTTGGCCCAGTTCCTATTCTCCGAGAGAACGCAATTCTACCGAAATGGCGAGCATCAGGGTCGGCACTAGCTTCTAGAGAACAAGCTTCTTCTTCCTCTCTAGGTTTTGTCAGAGGAGTACAAAACAGGTCAAAGATACAGAAAGGATGAAGTCTGGATTTTGAACTCCCCAAAGTTTCTGGAACTTGCAGACAGCTACGAAGTTACGGTGCCAGTCATATCCCGCCTCTGTCAACGAGTGCAGATTACGTTACTGGCGCAGTTCGGCTTGAGGTAGCATTTTGCACATCCCCCTCTTCCCATAGTTGTGTTCATTGCTTTCCAACGTCTGGCAGGTCTTCTTTACAAGAGTTGACAAGTAGTCTCAAAAAACCTTGACTGGTGTCATTTCATAGCTTCTGTGCTTAATGGCTCGACACGACAATGGGAAAGTGCAATGCCCCTCCCAAGCCGAACTGTGCCCTGTTAATTTTGCGCTGGGGGTGGACTCTGTATAGCTGGTATCGTCGAGGAGTGGATGATACAATTCATCTCAGGATACTTGTCGATCGGAACCCTCCCTCCTCCTTCTTTGCTTACATTCCTTCTTTCCTTCTCTCTTCCCTCTTCCACTTTTATCTCTCTTTGAGTGCAGGGCCGTATACCTTTGCCAAAGAGAAAACACCTTTGAACCCCCCCCCCCCAGCGAGAAAGTTTGACAGCGGCTCTGTTAGCGATCCAAACAGCGACGTTTGGTCTGAACGATCCCAAAGTGCCATCAAGATCACGTAAGACGATTAACCCATTTTTTCAAGATCGTATCGCCCCCCAGTGGTTGAGATCAACTTGCCCCTGTGGGAACCTCTGTTCAGGCAGTACCCGTTGTCCAAAGTAAACGACATGTGGGACACCGGTAATGTAATTGCTAAAAGTTTATTAGAGCCTTGGCTCGGTAGGGCACCACATGGTACTCACCGAAGCTTACGTGGGCCATTGTGAAGACTTGTAAAGTCCTGTAATTAAAGTGGCTTAGTTGTACAACTTAGCAGCTTCCCAAGAGTTTACAGGTATACTGTCACATGTACTAGAAAGAGAAACCAGCCGATGTGCCCAATGTCCCATCCAGGCCGACCAGCGCCGAGTCTAACCCACTCTGGTTCATAAGTTCTGTCTACAGACACGGTCGCGTGTATTCTCGAGAGGGCAATGATTTTATTTTCTAGACATTACTTTGAGCAGACACTAAAACCGGACTCTGCTGCTCCCGACTACAGTAATCTCTTCCCGTGAAGACCACATCATTGCTCGTGCAGCGCTTTTTACAGTGTGGTTGTTATCAGAGCACCGGATCGCCAATTTTCTGTCATTATGACGCCCTTTATTTCATCGTTAGTCATGAAGGCTGACTGGGATATGGCCTTAACGATTTCCAGCGGGTCCTATGCAGCCACCAACTAAAGGGCGGCTTTCAAATCGCTTTGTATGCATCCTGCACCCTTGCTCCTAACATATGGCAATTTCCTTTCTTATCGAGCCGTCAGCTCTTTAATGCCTTTTTCGACTGTTTCTGGAGACGTATCTTGGAAATGCGATAGCCAGTACCTTGGCAGGACCACACTCTGTCAGGAGAGCCCTGAGCCTTCCTGGCAGAGTGTGTTCCAAGAAAACGTTCTAAGGGGGTAGAACGAAAGCAACGCTATGAAGGATTTGGCTTCGCCCTCTGTGATTTCTCGAGAATACGCAGAAAGGTTCTTTGCTCAGGCCGTCGTTACGAGATACCCTGCAAAGGGGTAGAGATGACCCAATTGAAGTGCTGCTACGGCTAGACCCAAGCTCGTGAAGTTTGTTAGTTGGGAGCAAGCTCGAAGGTAAAGGGTTAAAGGGTTGAAGCCCAGTGATTGGAACTTTTGGATATGCGCTTGTAGTGTATTCCATTCAATATTGTAGCGGTTCACTGGCATATGGCCCGCACAAGTATTTCAGGGGTTAGCGAAGATACAATTCGATATTTCATGCTCCCAAATGACTTCCCGACTCCTGGAGTGTAGAGGGCTCAGGAGGGAACTGACCCCGGCTTTATCTTCCCTGCTCGTGGTGAGGTGCCCTTGCCTCCAAACAATCTCGGCTTCAAAAGAACAAAGACTACGTGACATGTATGATTTCCACTTCCGCAAGTCGTTACTTATACTCCATCAAATAACTTTGAAAATCGCAGCTGGTTTCAGATAATGTGACCCATTTCAATGAAACGATCAGCCCCACTGTGCACATTGTTCTTTAGGTAGAATTCCATAGCAGACAGCACTTGTTCATCAATACCATAATACGTCTCACAGAAAGAAGAGTCTCATTTTCAGTACTACTTGTACTATTATATAGATCGATATCAATCGATGCAGTTTGAAAATACAATTTCTCAGATGGGACGGTTTCAATGCACTCTCTGTTTACATTCCTTTTCATTTCCTTTTTTTCGTTTAGTACCGGAAACATCTGTACTAACGATATGAAACGTATGGCCGTTAGACTTTCTTCAACTGCAATAACTAGTCAATCGCTATTCTATTCCACGCATAGGTGGAACTATTGGGTTGGCACATAAGTAATGGCGTTTTTTCAATTGAAAATTTTGTTCGAAAAGTGAAATGTTTTGCAAGCAA
>MU947111.1:0-11982 GCA_036418165.1 Cooperia oncophora
ATTGAAGAGCACATTAAATACTATAATGATACTCCGCCACAGCCTTCTGGAGGAGCGCCATCGAGAGATTCGGCCGCGCGAAAGTGAGTGGGTACCGGAGTTGAGCGAGATCGTTGATTTCTCCGCCACTGTAGACCACCCTGTTGAGCTCCGCCCGAACCGAGTAATTGAGGGGGTTTAGTTCAGGACCCCCGCTTAAATACTCCATCCAGGTACTCAACGTTCTTCCATTCCAAGTAGGCGAAAGTTTTTCCAACGCCCTTCGATTAAATGTGTTGTCACCCAATCCTGTAGCAGTACAAAGTTTCCAAGAAGGTACGGGCGACATGAAGATGGGATATTCTCCTCGAGTTGCTCGATGTAGCCACCAGCGCACACCCTCAGTCTGGGGCCCACGAAGAAAATATCGGTTCATCCATTCCAGGTACGGCCGGTCCACACCATCAACCCGCGCCTTGGTGAATGGGGTGAAGATGATGTCCTGGACCGTAGCGACGTTGCCGGAGCTGCTCGATGTTTGAGGTCTTGCAGATCAAGAGTACTGGTCTCCAGGTAGCTATCCATGGGTGATTCCATTCAAGAAGTTCCGCAGCTGTTTGGAGGCCACGTGAATTCCAAAGGCGTTCTCCACTCAGGCCGCGACTGGAGATGACTTCATATTTTGGTGTACATGAAGGTGAATGGCGGCAGCCGGCTCCTGCTTATAGAGGAAGATCTTGGGTATCTTCCGCCCTGGTACTCATATCCACTTCCTCTGTCTGGGCTGCGAAAACTTCGCTCATATGTGACTCGGCCGGAATGACTTTTTTTTGGCCCCCCCCTGTATATTCATTAGAGTGGGTCAGCGCGCTTGCATAAAAATGAAAAGATAAAACACAATAGTTAGAGACTGTAGCTTTTCCAAATCGATTCTGAAATAATCAAAATAAAAATATTACAAATGCTAAACCCGAAAAAAATTGCGGTGGCGAAGTATAATCAACAAAGTGGATTCCGGCTGAAGATTGATGTTTTCGAAAGATGACGTGCAGCAGGGAGAACTCATTCATCAGACCAACAAACTACGTTGAACCAGTAGTTTCAGCGATCAGCACCAGGAAGTCACTAGTAAGCTGCCTTGTCAGCTGCCCTGCTCACACCTCATGCTTATATCAGAGCTCTCCTCAGGCATAAATATAACACAGAATAATTAACGAATTAAGGAGTTCCGCATTAATTACCTAATTAATAGTCAAGTAATTGGGAGGAAATTCCCATGAAGATAAGAACTACTCTATGGTAATTGGTAATGACATTAAAATCAAAATGGAGCTTAGTCTGGTTTCTATCCGGCCTCTTTTCATCTCTCGTCTTCAAAAAAACTTGTTGCTCAAGCCTGTCCTAAGAAAAGCTCCTAGAGAGGGCGCAACGGAGCCTTTTTTAGAGTTTTTGAATAGGTGACGTGAGACTGGCGGGGAGGGGGCTTCAGCCCATGAATAGGCTTACGTGATGATGGGTAGTGGGGAAGGCCAGTGGAATTGGGCCAATGATTAGAAACGCAGTTTTGTCTCTCTGTGCTTCGCGAAATAGCATCCCGCCCAGGTTAACAAGATCGGTTTCCTGTATGGAAATTAGATGCAGGCGCTGCTCGGCTCGCATGGGAGAGAGGTGGGAAGGGGGGGGGGGGGGGGAAGGAGTTCGCCAATCTTTTACTTGTTCCCGTCGAATCACTTTTCTCTCGCTGGTGAGACCTGCACATTCTTGTGGAAAGTAAACAGTTCATGTTATTACCTAACTTCATAGAAATTCACAGGTCTCTATCTACAGGAGGCATCGGGAAAATGCACCCCCCCAAGCCGAACTGCGTCCAGATTTGTAGAGTTTGATGGTAGGCCCAAACTTTGCAATTGAAGTTGAACATTTAGTTAAAGTGACTCAAAAACTATGGAGCAAGTACCCATCCCAATTCATTTCGCATTCCATCGGTAGAAGTGGCATCACAAAATAAGAGGATCTGACCCCGCCAGGGATAAAGGGGATGCAGGGATAAACACTATGGAAAAAGAGGAAAAAGAGGAACAAGAAATTGACTGAAAGCGCTTTCTGTAATAAACGAATGGGTGGAGGACTCATAACCGTTGCACCATCCCTATTGGTGCGCCCTAATGCTGCAAGGAAGAAGGGCGTGCTAATAGAGAAGGCAATTTTCCCCGCCCACCGAGGATCTGTCATTAAGCATCTGCCTCGCAATGAACGAAAACCGAATTCATGGCGCATTTCCATAGGACTAAGTATAGCACTGTCCACTTCAACCTTTCTTTCGAGGCAAACTGTGGTCTAATTGGAGTTCACGAGATAACTGCCCCCCCCCCTACTTCACTTAAATACAACCCTTCCTGTCGGATCCCATCGACGATGAACGAATGAACGACTGTAGGCAATAGGCAAACTTTCGGCTATAGCGAGAACTTGAACCCACACTTCACCGCTTTCCGGCGAAGCGGGCGTGCTGTGAATAACTTTTATCGCGCGCGTCGGCACTAACAAGGGAATGGTTTGAACTTCCCATGGAACTTTGAATGGAGACCTAGGTACATCGATAGAGCCTCGAATGCTGATTACGAATATGCAGATTAAAAGTGCTACGGGGACCTCCCAGACGAGATCTGGGTGGTCAAAGTTTGAGTTCTGGCTCGTAAGCGCTGTGGCCTCGTGGTGGTCTCGCTTTCAAGTCAAACGCATGCGGGTTTGCATCCGGTTGGCGCGAAAATTTTTGCTTCGCTCCGTATAAGAGCTTCAACTCTAATTTTCGAAATTCTTCCGAATTTACGGCCCAGCAGGGCAAGTAGATCAAGTACATCAAGTATACGACGTACTCGATCTAGTATGGATTTGGTCATATCTGCCCTCTCTGAACATATTACCCATCCGACAATTCAAAGTTTTGCCCAGAATCGAAATTTGGCCAGACGAGCGTTTTTTCGTCGAAGGATGTGATATTCATCCTTCGACGATATTTATATATTGTTCAGGGGGTCGAAATCTCCCATGAACGAATTCTCGCTACAACTTTGAATTGTCGGATGGGTAATATGTTCAGAGAGGGCAGATATGACCACAATCCATACTAGATCGAGTACGTCGTATACTTGATGTACTTGATCTACTTGCCCTGCTGGGCCGTAAATTCGGAAGAATTTCGAAAATTAGAGTTGAAGCTCTTATACGGAGCGAAGCAAAAATTTTCGCGCCAACCGGATGCAAACCTGCGTTTGACTTGAAAGCGAGACCATTACCACGAGGCCACGGTGGCACTGCCGAAGCATCGATCAGCAGCGCTTACGAGCCAGAACTCAAACTTTGACCACCCAGATCTCGTCTGGGAGGTCCCCGTAGCACTTTTAATCTGCATATTCGTAATCAGCATTCGAGGCTCTATCGATGTACCTAGGTCTCCATTCAAAGTTCCATGGGAAGTTCAAACCATTCCCTTGTAAGTGCTGTAGAAAAAAACCTAAAAACTCAAAAACAACTTGTGAAAAAGCCCCAATTCAACCCGAAACCACCAAGGAAAGCTTCTTTCCCGCCTGCTTTGCCTGCAAAGGTCTAGGCGTTTGCCAACTCCCCTAACCACTTAAACTCAAGAGCAGGCGAAAATAGCGCAAGAACACATGACGAAGGCGAGAAAAATGCTCGCGTCATACGGACATCCTCGCCTAAGAAGGGGGTCCACTTTAGGGCACGTCATGGCGACTTATCAGCCCGTCAACCTGAAAGTCCAACTTCTTCTTCCAATTTGCTTCCTTATTCTCAAAAGGTGTCTCTCTCAGTTGATGGGGAAAGTTCAGCGGTCAGGGAGCCTCTTGTTTTTGGAGCAGACGTATGTCTAACACTCTTATCGGCGCAGTTCGCCTCGGAGGGGGCACCGAATGACCCACAGCTAAGCTTGCACGAGCTTGAAGATCTGCAAATTCTTGTGATTGACAAGGCTCACTTGCACCGTCCCGCCTCAGGTGTTTACAAATTTCACCAAAGTGAGACCTCACTTTGGTGAAATTTGGCATGAACTAACAAAAGGAAGCAGTGAAAGCGCAAAATGCCCCCTCTAAGCAGAACAGCATCCTCATATCTCCGATATTGCCATGTTTCAAATTTTAACCGTTCTCTCTTGGATTTCCACGCACCCCGGAGTGTACTTCAATAAGCGAGTTACCTAAAAAGCATCTGAGCCGGCTCTTGCACGTAATGCGTTTTGACGAGAAGACCTTTTTTGTGGCCTGACGCCAAAATCCTCTTTGACATGGTCTTTCCATTTTCTCTCAAGACGGTTGAAAAATTCGTCCTACTAAATGGCAACGACGGTAATCCTCCCATTTCCCCTTTCAAACATCCGGCAAAAACAAAAAAGATTTCGGGCAAAACTTCCAGCAAACGAACGCTCTGGACTCTGCTCAGAGCCCTTCATCAGCAAGACCGTGAATTCCCTCGTCGAGGAAATTTCTCTAATGGAATAACATGGTGTGCAAAAGAGGACGAGGCGATGAAATCGGTGGACGGACGGCAAATTCGATGACCAAAATTGACGTTGCGAAAAGGACATCCAACAGCCGCTGGCTGGCTGAAATGGATGCCGAGCGCTGGCTGAGCTTCATCGAGCCATTCCACCTTCTGAGCTCACATAAAACCCGTCCCCTCTATTAGTCGCAGAGGGGATTCCAATGTTGGATTTCACTATCGCATTAACTTAACACCATTTCGAAATCCATTTCAGTGAAAAGGGCACACGGAATTATACCAGAATACACTAGCAAGGGATATGTGTGGCAGAGTTCTGGGCGCAGTTTCGCTTGATAAGGCCATTTTTTAGCTCCCAATGATATAGGCTATCGAAGCCTCTTGTGGAGGCCTGTAGGTTCCTGAAGCTAGCAGGAGCTTCGTCTGGCAAGGGTGTACAGGTCTCACCATGCTGTAACGTGTAAATTAACAAGAACTAGCAAAAGGAAGTAGCGGAAATGCAAAATGCCCCTCCAAGCTGACTAGCGCCGATTTCGTTTACCGACAATGGACTTGTTCCTGAGCACGAGGAACAGCACTGGAATGAGTAAAATGACAATATTATTACCACTCTGCTTGGATTTTTCCTACCGACCCCTCTCTGGGATTACCAGCACTCTTACTGAACTCCTCCAGAATTCTGCCTAACATTGGGGTGCGGAGGGGGGGGAAGGCCAGTTACCTTCGACCAAAAAGCATCCTAGCCACGCTGCCAGTTGCATAGAGCGCATTCCAACTCAAACGGAAAAACGATCGGAGAGTTTTGTCTCAAGGCTATATAGGAACATTTCCCTTCTCAAAGCTCCCAAATACTACCCCTTCTGATGAGATTCGCACAGTGATGCTGCTCCCCGCCTATAATTTCCGAAAAATTGCCGTTTACGTGTTACGAACCTGTCGTAAAAGGCTGGAGTACTGACAGCTCGAAAACAGCCCCTGTCTGACCATGACAAGGTACGAAAGGGCATAGCTCGAATCCAGAATAGGCTTTTCACAAAGAGGATTCAGGCGCAGTAATTTACTGATCATATGTGAAAGGTTGGAACGTGACAAATCACAAGGTTTATCCGTCTCTGTATAGAGAAGAGAGCGCAGGCAACGCAGACGATTGCATGGCGCTTGGTTGAGGTCATACCTTCATGACAGAAACATGACAGTCAGGGTGGGAACTAGCTTCTCTAATAAGTTTCCGTGCACCAGTGGGGTACCACAGGGTGGTGTACTATCCCCTCTGCTGTTCCTGATTTACACTCCTAGAGCTGCCCCAATTTCTCAGAACTATTCCTGACATCCAGGTGCGTATCTATGCTGATGACATCAAACTGTATGTGGTGTATGACAATGAGAATAGTCGAGAAATGCGGCAAGCGCTCAAACAGTCTGTGGGGCGAATGTGCGAATGGGCGAGTCTTTGGGATATTCCTCTAAACCTGAACAAGTGCTTAGTCATGCATATAGGGAAGGGCGCATCCCCTGATTACATAGTTAATGGTGTCATGCTCCCAAGATGTGATTCTGTGAAGGATCTAGGAGTTCTTTTCGAATCAAGCTTGAAGTTCTCCAACCACATCGATCATGTGGTGAAGAAAGCGTATTCCGTCTTATTTACGATAATAAGGAATGTTCATAATTCAGATCCGTTCATACTTCTGCGCCTTTATAAAGCGTATGTTTTGCCACACTTAGAGTATTGCTCGCAAGTGTGGTGTCCTTCTCTCAAGAAAGACATAGTTAAAATTGAAAGAGTTCAACATTTGTTTACACGTCTTCTTTGGTATCGATCCACATCCTGTATATCTCGTAGTGATATCCCTTCTTATAGCAGCCGCCTGAGAGCTTTTTCCCTGCACTTCTTTGCAATATCGAAGGATCGTGGCTGATTTAGTGTTCTGTTTTCGAGTGCTTCGAAAAGAGGTAAAGTTATCAGCGAGTAAGTATTGGATTTTCAGGCCAACAAGTGAGAGGCTGGGTGGGTTCAACCTTCACTATGCCCCGATTCTTTCCAAAAACTTTTCGTTAACTTTCAATAATGTCTTCTACCGATGTGCAAGGTGGTTTGAGCTTTTGCCGGCCCAGGTACTCCAGTCGCCTGATAGTAAGACATTCAAACGTAGGCTATTAAAGTTGGACCTCTTGCACATCCTGAAAGTACCAGAGTATCTTTGAGCGTCTCACTCGTTTTTATTTTCAGTTCAATCCGTATCTTGTTAGGCACTGCACATCATCACTGTACATCTCATCACCAAATATCTGGTGTCAGGCAGTGGACTCTCGGGCGCATTTGTCCACTATCTTGATATTATCACATCTTCTGTTTTCTGAGAGAGGTTGAATTTATTCTTGGTCTGATCTTCCTGTTAGTCATCTTCTCTTGACCGAGAGCCTCTAGTGAAATAATTTCGACTGTCGTGAAGTATATGCTTAGAAATGTTGTTGATAATTTTAACATAAGTATCCGTGGACGATCTTGCTTGAGTTGTGCTGGTTAGTTGTTTGATGAGCTTGAAGGGTGATGAACCCTCTCGCTTGAGGTCCCCCTTGTTCGTTCGCCTGGGGTCCCGGACGAATTCGTTCGTAACGGGTTAAGTTGTCAGCAAGCCCCAGTAGAGTGCCGTCTTGTATTTTTGCGTTCAGAACCAAGGACCAGGATCTCGTGAGGGGACTTTTTCATCTGCTGGATGGGGAAAACAACGTTATCCACCTGGCACAATGAAAGTTTCATATCTCATTCCCACTACCACGTCACGCTACCCGAATTTCGGTCACTCTGTTATCTTTATTCTTTTATATTCATAGATTAGATTTATTTCTTTTATATTATTTGTTTTCCTTCCTTCTAACTGTGTTCCTGTGCAATGAGTTTGTTCTTTGTAACTATGCGGCGCACCTTCTGGTGTATTTGAATAAATAAATAAATAAATAATACGATCATGGGACAAATTTCCCATGAAACTTCACTAGAATAACCTTTCACGAAAACGTAATCCAATGAAGCAGCAGGAAAGCGCCTCATATTACAATGAAGACGACCCGCCCATTCTAGGAGCTCCGCCCACAATATGAAGGCAAGCGGCCCTGTGCACTTTGCCATTTTTTAGAAGCCTTAGAAACCTGACACCTGCATAGAAGCACTTCAGATCTATAAGATCCGTCTTATGTCAGTGAAATGTGTGAATATAAGTTCTAGTGAATGCCTCTAACATCTTCGGTTTTCAAAAAAAGGGCTCAAAAGAGGAAGAATCTAATTGACTTAGATAGCAAGCAAGCAGTACCTCAAGAACCACTCATACAAAAAAAACTTGCACAAAAAGTGAAAGTAGTCAGTTTTTCATCCCGTCTGTGTGGTCAAAAAAATTGAATATTAGCGGAACATTATTTTGCTTTCATAAGTACTGTTTTTAGCAATCTGAAAGTCGAATCCTAAGGCACGAGCAAAACACAGCCTCTTGCGAGGCCTCGAACTCAGGGCTACGTAGTAACCATGACCCTATCCGGAAAAATTCGAATGACAAAACATTCATTGGAATTATTCAAAGCAATTTTCATTTTTATCCTGTAATTAGGAGAGTTTAGAGTAGAGGAAGGTTGAAAGGTTATAAAGACATGGCCCCCAGTGTAGCATAGGGAAACCCCGACGTAAGTGAGCAGTTTGCTCAAGCCTTCCGAAAAGTGTAATACTCTCCTTGGCCCACATCTCGGTTTCTTCGACTCAGGGGGAGGCGTTAGGAGGCTCTGACGAAAGCGGTGAAGTCGAGCGATAAAAGAGTTAACGGCGCTGTTTGGCCCGGGGGGGGGGGGTGGGAGAAATTTCGCACCTTCGCTAATGCCTCCTGCTGGTTCATGTTATCTGAAAACTTCTGTGAAGCTGCAAAGAAGTTGTACAAGTGAATCGCTGCAAGAATAGTAATTATGCCTTCACAAGGTGACCTGTAGGAGCTTTACTGAGTAAAACAAGGTGCCCCCTCCAAGCTGAACTGCGCCGAGCTAGCTACTGCATTTACATAAACATTTCAGCGGACTATTTACTTGAACCGCTCACGGAAGAGCCTATCCTCAAGTTTTCTAAGCCAAGCTTAGTATGCAGACAAGACAGGACGGGCATGAAGAAGAGGAAACCATTCAGTTGTAAGGACGAAAAGATTAAATTTTGCATTTTGAAAAAAAGTGCATATATCCGATTACGGGATGCAAAATGGCGCATGCGTCTCGGTCAGAAGGCTAAGAAGCATTTGAAGAGGGCAATTGTGCGAGACTTATAGATTTGAAGTGCTTCAATGCAGGTGTCAGATTTCAAAAAGTTCGAAAAAATAGGAAAGTGCACAAGGCTTAGCTTAATGTGTCACGTAGAACGAAACTTTAGACGATCTGCAGGATCCTTCTACAGTATCAGCAATTCCAAAGGAACATTCCACTTCGATCTCATAGGCGAAGATGGAGGCAGAGCACTATTGTGCCGTCCTCATTGGCTCGCCCTCTGCCCCTCACTTCTAAGATAGCCAAGAGAGGCGACAAACTAATAAGGGGGGGGGGGGCAGTGGACCTTCCTCTCCAAGTCGTATGCTGGGGATTCCCCGGCGTGGGTCGTATTCGTTTGCTGGAGGGAAAAAGGTCGTATTTGACCCAAGACGAATTTTTCTGTTTGTTCATTCTCCCTGTTTCAGCGCGCTGCCCACAACTATGGTTGGGAGACTCCCACTGAGGGCACCTGTTAGCCGTTTACTTAGTCAAGGGAGTCGTATCCAGGGCACATCACCGTTGAGAATTCTCCAACAGGGAGGGGTATTTGCAGCCTAAGGGGGTCGTATTTGGTCTGACCATGAGACTTCTTCGGTGGTTGATTTTTCTTATTTCAAGAAAGCTGTAGGGGGAAGGTGGTCGTACTCAAATTCCTGCCTTTTTTTGACTTCCCATAGTTTTTCTTGTTCCACGAGACCCCTTCCGCTCGATAGCTCGATGAGGAGGGAACGAAGAGATCTACGGAGGGGGGTCTATCCAGATACTTTTTTTTGGGGGGGGGGGTCGTACGAACTCGACCATAAGTCCCCAACCAATTATGTGCCCTGGTCGGATCTAGCCTTAAAAAATTTGGTTTCGAAAATCGAAAATAGAAGATTTTTCAAGTTCTCGACTTTTTGCGTGTTTTTCCGTTCCTCTTCCCCCCCCTGGCTGGCGACTCGGAAGTCCTATACAACAACTATCTCCAGTAGAAGAATTTAGTACTTGCTTCCTGGCGACCCTCCCCTCCCCTTCCGCGGCAAAATTTGGGGGAGAAGTTCCCCAGGGAGAAATTTTCAAAAAAAAGTGGTAGGAAGTTGGAGAAATTTAGGGAGATGGTATGTAGCCTAAGGAAGTTGGGGGAGGACGTAGAAGAGCAGCGAATTTGGAGGTGGGGTAGCATTTTGCAAAAATTCTATCCCTCAACAGGGAGTGCTGGTTTCCAACTACAGATCAATTTGAACTGCAACGGCACGACTTCCTCTTAATGGCCTCAGAAAAACGGATGATTCAGTGAGGGAAGGGTGCTGCACTCTGCCCCGACGATCTCCGCTGCTACAGGATTCAGAGATAGAAAATTCGCCCTTGTAAATATCGAGCGAATCGAATAAATAGATAAATATATGTATCCAATAAATAGATTAAATATTATTCCAACATTACTTTTGGAACAACGAGAGGATTCAATTTCAGTCCTTCTCTTCATGACCGACTTCCTTCCAAACACCAAATTCCCCTAACATTCCTGTCTGGATACGTGAATTATCTGCTATTCTACCGCGGAAGCACCACGCGAACGCTCTTTCCGGCTTCATAAATCACCCCGATTTACGTCTGTTCATCAACAAAAGGTCATGAGCCCTCGAACCACGGTTTCCTAATGATATGAACCATGAGCCCTAACGAGAATAACTAAGTAATTTCTACAAAGTACTCGCATGCTGATAAGTGATTGCCTTTGCTTATAAAAAAAGTTCGTGATAAAGATGAAACGTTCTCAGCGCATTCGTCGTTGCCGATACCGCTTTATCCGAGGTGGCATACTTGGTAATTTCTGCTCACTCCATCTCCGTTGAACTTTAGGGGGCACGCAACGCTCCCGATAATGGTGAGGTGTGCAGCTCAAATACTACTGACAAGATGGTAAATAACACAAAAGTAAAAAAAAGTAATACGAAAACGCCTATAGGACCCCATGCCGAACCGTCTTTGTACGTAAATAGGGGGAGGAGAGGGCGTGGTCAGACGAGTTCTTATATTGGTGCCAGCTCTTGCTCCTATTACCCCACTCTCAATATTGAGAATGAAGAGAGCTAGCAGCGGAACAACCACACCATCAGATAGCAGTCGTGAATGGGCGTGGTCGTGGCCAGTGGGCGGGTCCGTGGCACCGTCGCGAGAGGGTCGCGTTCTCCTTAGGGTTTTTAGGCTGCAAAGGTCAGTACATCTTCCATGGTTGCGGACAAGGACTACCATGTCCCAAGAAGGCGTCCGAAAATCAAACGAAAGCGTTATCAAATCAATCCGAGCGATTCGAGACTGAGATTTTCGACCATTGGCACCGGGCGCCCCCCCCCCCTCGTGATGGTGACGAGCAACTGCATACCCAACCTTTGAATCTTTCACAACAGGTTAAGGGGGGAAGCAAGGCCTGTCCTACGTTAGGGAGTCCCCAGCAGGATGAGAAGGGCTTTTGCCTTTGAGAGAGGCTCTCCGAAAATTACTTAACTATTTACTACCATTGCCCCAATGATACGCAGCTTCCTGCCCCCTCAAATGCCCCTGTCTTCAACAATAGCGCATATGTAGAGGAGCTGCACACAACGATGTAGTGGGAAGTTGTAAGGACTGGAAAGTGCTGTTGAAGAAACGGTGAAAGAAGCACTGCCGGTACTGATCGAGGATACTGCGAGTGCGTGGATGGTGATGTTTGAATGCTGAAACATCAAGCAAGAAACAAACGAGGCGCTGATGACCAAAGTACCTACAAAACGACTACGTGACGCTCCAAGGAGTAGCGGGACCGCCTATTAAAGGGCGGTTCCGGTTTTTGTTAAATAGATGATGGAACAAACTCATTTATTCATTAATTTCTCCATTTGAGAGCGTTTTTGCAAAATGTCTACTTCGAGTTTTTGAAACCCTAGGCACTATGTGGGAAGCGGAAGAGGGATTGAGGAAGAAGTTTGCACTACTGCACTAAAAAACAGGCTTGTGCATATGAAATCGCGACAAGTGAAATTGATGGCGAAGGAGGTGCGGCGTTTCGCGCAAGGTCGGGGAAAAATTGCTTCGCAAAGATTCTGCTGGGAAGACCAGGGAAACGGAAGAGGAAAAGAATCTGGGAATGTAGAGTAGGAGCTCTCGATAGCGCGGAATCTAAACTAGGTTCTTGACTCAGCCCCATTTCCCCACCCGTGTATTCACAAAGAGATCATAAAGTGCGAAAACTCG
>MU947113.1:0-22954 GCA_036418165.1 Cooperia oncophora
AAAAGGAAAAGACTTAAGAATAAGTTCAGAGAAGTTCAAACCTAAGAGCGAAGTACTCGAAGGATTCCGGAGCCAGGGTTTGGATTTAAGGTATCCCCCGGAACGTTTTTCCTAAGCCGTTACTCGTCTTCTTCTGACGGATATGTACTCGGGCTAAGTCCGTATTTGTTTGTTCTCTAGTGGTCGTTGATGAATGTTCTTCTTTCTCTCGAACTGAAACAAATGCGTTGATCAGTGGAAGTAATTCGTCTTCATTTCAGGACGTTTTTACTGTTGGTTGTTGCAATATGAATGACCTCTGTTTTCACTTTTCTCCGTTTTATCTGTTTTGGAATCTTGGAACAGTAAGTGCACTATTACGAGAGAGTAACTGCTAAAAAAAGAATCGATTCAGATTGCACTGTATCGTTCTAAACATAAGATTTCTTTGAAGAAATCTCAACAAGGAAAAGGAACCTCCACAGTGTTACGTCCCCAACAGCACAACTGTCGAACACCAAACATTTCTCCCACCATGTGAAGAATTGATGTTTTTGGATCCCATTGTGAATGCGGCTGGTAATTACAGTGAGTTCGGCCGCTTGGCGAAGTACTTGTGAGCCGGTAGCGGCGCTCAGGACAGGCAATAACAAGCAGAAAAGGGTTTTGGGCTGATAGCTTTTCGAGAATAGTTTAAAGAATAAAAAATCGTGTGAACAGAGCCGGTGAGGCCTTGACGGGTGCGGTGGCCTTTTACTGCATTTACGAAATTATTGATGCATAAATGAAAAGGATTCACCGTTGTTGATCATCCCTTGTTGGAATGCTACACGCATTCTACTTCCATTCAGAATCGCAGTGGCTTATTGATGCGATGTGGCCTATACAATGACTTGCGGGGGCCAGCCGATGTACAAGTCAGTGTCCTTTATCCTCCAGTACGAATCTGATACCAGTTTACCGTCCCCGGGATGGTTTGGTTGGCCTGGGCGGCAGCCGATTCGGGATTTCGCCCCCGGACCGTGCGCGTAATAAGCTGCCACTTGCCACTACATCACCTCCGCCTAATGCAAAAGTATGTTAAGGGATACCCTCACCTTCAAGCACTTGTGGAAGCACAGCGATCCCGTCACTCACCACTCTTATCCCAACTCCTTGCCCTTTCTGAATGCCACTTCTCCCGGTCCCAGCTGAATCATCAATTGCAGGGAACAGAGTTCAGATATGACGGTCTCAGAATGATAGCCTTGTCTTCCAGTTGTGACCTTCCGACTTCTGGGCAAAAGAGAAAGGCTCTCCCACAAGACAGCGGAGTATAACTCATACTTTTTAGTTCTGATGAAAATGCTAATCTATAATCTGAGAAACTTCTTTTTGTGGAAAGACACTTTTGCCAGCCCAAGACATTTGATACAATTGAGATTGCATTCTGACGAGCTCAACCCAAATCACATAGGTCCAGCAGATCGCACATGGTGCACTTCTAATCCCTGAGACGGAGTAGGCGTGGCCTTCCCCATGGCAAAGGCATAGGATGGATTACTCGTGGTATATTTCGTTTTCGGACAACTGTCATCATTTTCAATGTTGGACAGAACAAGGAAACAAGGACACAATTGTCCCGAAATGAAAACATTCCACCGAAAGCACAACCATCGCGCATTCACTTGAAGTGCGGGAATTTCAAATGCAGTTGAGCGTAATATTTGGGATTCATGTATTCTGAAAAGCTTAATCCAATTCACCTAGATTCAACAGATGGTTCAGAAGTGATTCAACAGATTCAAATTGGGCCAAATAATGGGTTGACAAAAGCAACACATCGATAATAGGTCATCCTACTCGCTGAAATAGGTCACCTTCTCGCTACAGAAGGCTACATGCCACGAAAACCCAGGAACAGAGAAATTGAAAGGTGAGGTCAGCAATTTTGTCTTTTCCAGCGTAGCTGCCGGAGATCGGGTCAAACTTTCCCTCCACTTATTTCGATCGATACATCATTTATTGAAGGAGAAACGACCTGGAAACTTAAAACAGGCCAAACTTTGGTTGGGTGACCTCGGTGACGAACAGTTCCTCAAATTCTTCTGGAAGAGCGTTCTTTCCCTGCGTAAAGATGGTGAAGTATGATTCAGCAGCACAGGAACATCTGTTGGACTGATCTGCTGAATTGTTGTTGAGGAACTTTTTTTATTTCAAGCAACAAGGAGAACTTTACCGTAGAACTTCACACTGTAAAAGCTTACAGTTGAAACTTCAACAAAGACAGCAGTACTTACTCTAGTGCAGTACAGAATCCCTCTTCTGGTTAGGTTAACCGAAAAGAGCCGATTTCCTTTCGTCTCTTCCCTTCCTTTCTCATTTGAGTAGAGCAAAGCATGTTCTGAACGTATGTACAGAGTATTGAAAGACGGCAGAAATGACCAGTCAACCAATTTGTTCAGCGAAAAAGAAAAGAAACTCGAAAGTGAAACTGAACTCAAGCAGGCATACAAAATTGCTTCGTCAAGTGCGATGCTAGTGCCTACTTCAGGATGGCTAAAATAACTAGTGCACCAACATTTTCAATGAAATTTCAGAATCACCCATTCTAGTTATGAATAGTGATTGCAAGGTTGACAATCGAAAAATATCACCAGTTTTGAAAACGACCGCGACTAGCACTTACATACATAAGTCGTCAGAAATTCAGAAAACGCTCCTGCACTTCCACACTGAAAATGAATTTCATCACAGAACTTCAAAAGCGCTATTTAGCTCAGATTCGAGTGTATCCAAGACGACCAATGCAGTAAATCCATTGAGCAAATACCAGTCCAAAGATTAAGAAATTCATTCGAAGTGTCTTAATGGAATCAGTGAAGTGTCGGCTCGCTAATCCTGTATCCTCTTGCTTCATTTCCTGTAGCAGAATTTCGCTGAAATCATTTGACGCTTCTAAAGTACGTGTGTCCGTGAACATTTTCCAGACTATTTATTTTTACTTATGCGCCGATTTTAACGCTGGTTCTATAGGAGCAATTGTAGTTGTTCCATTGAGTTCACTACCTAACACCTTTTCAACTTGGTGGCGTTTGATTGTTCTCTGCAGCTCCACTTTTCAGGTACCCGCAACGGCTGTCTCACCGATCATATGGAGAATTCAGGTTTTCGATGTGAAAATCTTCTCATAATTGATAACTGCGTCTCAATCGCGTGCCGCAAATGGAGCATTAGTCAAGCGGCCCAAGAACTGTATGAAAACCAAGAGCGATCGGTTGAAAACTTCTGATACCCTTTGAATTGTTGTTTCTAGGATAAATAATACTCATAGTTAGAATCCGCTTTTGGAAAATGATTTCGAAGAGCCGATGCTTAACTAAGCTCTTATTCGTGACCCCTCACTTCCGTGTGATCTGCATCTTTTTTTTGGTTACATCAGAACCTAGAAGCACTGGAAATCTGCCGAATGACACAGGAGGAGCATATTCTCCAGCTTTCTCTTGCTGTAACCTCGGCATAGTTGTTCATTTCGCTAGTATTATTATGCCTCTCGAGGTTTTTAGGTGGTAGCGGCCTAACGTTTCAGCAGGGTCTTCTTCAGAAGCCAGAATCCACTGTAAATCCGCCGTCACATGCGGATGGTAGTCAGTAGCAAAATTTCGTTTCTTTGTTACTCAGTAGTTCTGCTACTGACTAACATCCGGATGTGACGGCGGTTAACGGTGGGTACTGACCTCTGAAGAAGACCCTGTCGAAATGTTAGGCCGTTGAATAAAGATTCCACCTAAAAACCTCGAGAGGCATAATAATACTAAGGAACTGAACAAGAGGAGCATGTTTTCTAAGAGTGTGGAGTGAGCAGAACACCTTGCAATTTGAGCGGAGTGCTTTCTATTGACAATCGTTTCAGCTGCTGGGGCGTAATATGACGATTGCGGTTTGGCACTGCGCCAATCCGTTTTCAACCAATTGTTGCCTCTTGCCTGCTTCAGTCAGTGGTGGGAAACGGGCTGACGCAGCGTCAAACCCTGACAACTGTCAAAAACGACTGCATTCGTAGGGTATTTGTGTCAGGGATGACACTATTCGACAACGTGTTATTATGGCAATCAGTGAAAGTATGATTGCGGTAGTAACCCCTGATAAATCTTGCAGACCCATCACCTTCTTCTACAAGTGTCCCATTTACGTTTTGATCAAGGAGAAGCAGAAGATCAAGGAAACAACTTTCTACTCTCTCACTGACGTGCCACTTTGTGTATCAATACCTTTCAGATGGGAT
Source organism: Cooperia oncophora (assembly GCA_036418165.1). Taxonomy (NCBI): domain Eukaryota; kingdom Metazoa; phylum Nematoda; class Chromadorea; order Rhabditida; family Trichostrongylidae; genus Cooperia; species Cooperia oncophora. The sequence goes on from MU947113.1 coordinate 4,244, forward strand.
CCACGGCAATCACGACCCTTCTGTGGTAGCTCATGCTGCCTAGGAGCTCAGCTCTGCACGTCCAAAGAAGCATTGCAGAGGGATCGCCCTAATCCTTCATAAGGAAAGTACCCTTTTCTCATATGAAGTGGCACCGGTGGGCGGGGTTAAGACGAACGATTTTTTGTGCTAATCGGCCCTCTCGTAACGATAGTAAACAGAACGTGATGAATCGAACACAGACTGCCCTTGTGAATGACAGCTACCTCCTGTCTTTGTCTGCTTACGCAGGTTTTCATTGACGGCTTAATTTACACTATGGAAATTAACACTTCACCCTAATCGGAGAATTCAAGGGTTTGATTATTCAGAAAAAGGTGTGAAAGGGCTCTGTGGAATGCCTTGTGTCGCCAAATGGAGTACCATTTCGTTCGCAGTAGTCGCAATGGACTGTGCCTTGGAGAACTAGCATATTTGACGTGAAAAGGCACACACACCCCTTAACCAATTATTCAAGCGACCTCTTACGTGTTCACTGAGAGCGTTGTGGAGGTGGTTCCGCGCACTGAGGTGTGACCTGTTTAGGAAATCACCTCTCCACTTTTTCCCCCTTTGTAATTCAATTCCGAATTGCTGTGTTCAGGAGGCCGAAACATGTGTTTGTACAGTGAATCTAGATTCATTACCACGTAATATGAAGTTGCATCGTAACGACTTGTTATGTCGTGACTCTCTTTCAATTGAGCATTTAACGACGAGTTCCATCTTCGAAGAATACACCGCCATCGATTGAGCAGTATTTCGGGCAGACACCGCGCTCTCCTGGTGGTCCAGGTTGACCTGGTTGTCCGGGATGTCCGGCATTTCCTGGCGCTCCTGGTTGACCATCCTGTCCACGGGGACCTTTCTCTCCAGGAGTTCCTGCAACGATTTCGTCAGAAAAACGCATGCCACATAAACGCACCACGATCTTACGAAATCATACAGAACTATGACTGAAATTCGTAAGCGCTCTGAGATACTGAAACTAAAACAAACCTGGTGTGCCAGGATGTCCAGGTGCTCCATTCGGTCCGGGTGGTCCTTGTGGTCCAGTGGGTCCTGGAGGGCCAGGTGGTCCGGGAACAAGAGGCTCTGACTGGGCGTTTGCACCAGGTTGTCCTGCTCCACCAGGCGTTCCTGCTTTGCCAGGTGGTCCAGGAGGTCCCTTCGGTCCGGGTGGTCCTGGCTGTGCGTCGTTTCCTGGTGCCCCAGGGTTTCCGGGTGTTCCAGGCTCTCCTGGCGGTCCAACAGGCCCAGGTGGTCCTGGTCGTCCTTGTGGACACGGCTTGCATGGAGGAATTGGAATTGGGTCGCAAGGCTTGAACAGGTGGTCGTCCCGGATTACCGGGAATACCAGGTGCTCCAGGATTTCCTGGCCGTCCAGGATTCCCAGGCATTCCTGGTGGACCAGCTTGCCCACCAGTGCAGCACGCTTGACAACTGCCGGCCTGCCTTGCCGTCCTATTCGAGCGTTGTGAAATAGTTTTGAGTTGCCCAACTTCTGACCAGATATCCCGCGCTGAGTCCTGAACATAAACCGACTACTGAATGGTACTATTGAAAGAAAGGAAGTCGGAAGAATCAACGTACCTTACAGAAGTTGATTTCATTGTGCATGAGTCGCTTAACGTGATGCACATAGTTGTATACCATCGGCAATGTCGTGCATACTGAGATCACGGCCACTACCGAGAATGTGACGGCAGAATAAGTGACGAAACGATAGGCCTTGATGCGGTGTTCCAGATTCATGCCGACGCTGTGTGCCTGAGTGCGTTGGCGCGCTCTGCGAGATGCCATCTCCATTGCGGGCCTTTTATGTGACTCGCTGCCGCCGTTTTTTCCCAGTGTTCTCAGCGCCACCTCGCCCTGGTCTCGCCCACCGCTCGGCCAACCATCGCCGACGTTTTTATTGCATGGTAGTTCGACCGAATTATGGTCACACTATTCACGCTTACTGACGCAGGCATCAACTGTAAACTTTCGCTCATTTGTGAAGTAGAGTCACACCATAATCAAGGTTGCGGTTTTCTCGGACCTGCATAGCAAACGCTGGTTTTCATTTATTCGCTATGCGAGCAGCTCTGATTGAGAAAAATGATAGCAGTGAGAGAGAAGACATGAACCAGTGCTCTTTGAGATTATTGGTGTCAAACCTCTCTTTCCTCATCCATCGGAGGAATGCTAATCTCTCCAGCGTGGGATCAAACAGTGAGTTGCTTGCTTTTTTCATAGTTCATGACTGATCCGAAGAAGTTTTTGGAGTGCTCCCCAGTGAAGGCTAAAAGAAATTCTGCTATCAGGTCGTCTAATAATCTCAGCCTTGTCCCTTGTTGTAACCTCGGCATGATGTCGAATATTCAGTTGCTTCTGCCAAACGAGGTTGTTAGATGAAACCTTTTATTGGCCTAACGTTTCGACCTTCTCGTCTTCTTCAGAGGCCTGAAAATGGTTCGGGAAACAAGGTCGGAAGCGCCAGAGAGGAAGGGCTTTGATCGGGTAGGTAAAAAATAAAAAGCTTCGTACCGTTTTCAAGCTTCTGAAGAAGACAAGAAAGCGAAGAGTTAGGCCAATAAAAGGTTTGCTTGCAGAAGTAATTGAACATTCGACATCTGCTAGTAAGGGGAAGGGATTATGTGGACATTCCTTCTAGCACCGCATTGCCTTCATTGTATGCACTTGCTTTCCACTCTGAATGGTACTTTCCTTCTGAACAAGCATTAAGCTCATACAAGGGCTTGTTAGGAGCAGCCAATGTGCTGAAACTAGTAAGCCTCCAAATTGATTTAGATTGAAAAGGAAAGCAGAGCTTGGTTAGCCGGTGAGCTTTGACGTGCACTTCGGTCAGCTCCCCTTGAGCGTGGCAAAAGCCAAACTTGTTACTACTTCATCTTACTTCCTCGCTCTCCATAATATGTTCTGATAGCTTTCTTTTTATGGGTTTCAGGAGATTATCCTGAATTCCTTATCTACTGACAGCTCTTTTTTTTATTGTGGCGCCGTGAGAATCTCAAAAAGTCAGTCTGATGAAAAATTGCGTTCCGACAAAATCGGGAAGTGCCATCATCCATTTTGCTGTGCTTGGTTGTAAAGAAGACAGTCCTCTCATGGTTAAAATTATCAATTATTTTGAGGTGGAGGTGGTGTAGTAACAAGTGGCGTCCGCTATTCGTGGCAACTAAGCATTCTTGTTATGGGCGGGTCAGCCTGCAAGCCAGTCCAACAAGCGTCTGGCTTCCTCAGGACGGTACATTGGTACCAATCGTCTGGGAGGATAAGCCCACTGACTGGTACATCGGCTGGTCCCGGCAAATCATTGAATAGGCCACATCGCGTTCAGTAAACTTCTAGAAGTCACGATGAAAGTACAAGGTGTGCCGCATTCCAAAAAGGCAAAAGGTGATCAGCGGCAAAGGCTTATACGGCGCACTTTGTCGACGGAGAAGGGGGGGGGGGCATTCGGCTTTTCATAGATGTGGCGACCATCTAGGTAGCCTTTTCTCGAGTTGACACGTTTATGTGGCTAGACGATCTTACTCCAGCTTCACAGGCGTTCACAAGTTTTACCATGGTGAGATTCGTAAACCGGAACTAGGGAAGCAATGTTAGTACAAAATGCCCCCCCCCCGTCGCTAAACAGCGCGGGCTTATACTTGTTATTTTATCTGCTTTTCTGATAGAGGCTCAGGTGGGCATTTTCACCTTCAGGTTTTTGCCTTTGCAAACTTCACGCTTGGTTTCCTGGCGAATTAAGGCATCTTTTTGCGGAAACACGTAGCGTAGTGCGCAGGAGGGTATCAACTTCGCGACTTTCAACGTCGGAGTATTCCCTTAATGCTAACTGTCGGTGAGGGGAGGGGGATCGCAGAACCTGCAGTTTCCTGTGAACGTTTTGCAAGTGATTGTAAAGCACGTATAAGTTCATATGCGCCACCCTAAGCCGTTCTACTTCTTCGTCTTGTTCTTGATAGTCTCCTTTGGCGATTAATTGTTGGTATTTTTTATAGCAAACGATGATTGGTTTAGTTCCCTTTTCTGTCAATGTTTTTCAGCAGATTGAAGTGCTAAGCGTATCACGACCACTGAGATGATTATTTCATCTTATTGGCAAAAATTGAGGAAAACTGGTGCGTTACCTTACATTCCGATAATGGTTAGTGCGCTTTGATCTACCTCCCCCCCCAAATAAGTTTAGATTAGAAATGTTGGCGAGTGTTTGGTGACAAGTGAGGGGGGGGTTTCGTTGTTTCCTGCGGAAACTACGGAAAGAGGTATGGCTGGAAATTCTGCGAAGAGCTGCTTCAAAAAGTAGCCCGCTACATGTCGTAGCTTCAGAAGAAATGACAGTAGTTAATGGATGTCTCGAATGAACACGGTTTATAAAATGTTTTCAAATGCGCCGAAATGTTTTTTGAAATAACCGCATCGTTCGTGATTCACACCCTTTGTTCTAAAAGAATGAAACCTTCGGCGTTGATCGTTCCCTTTTGGGGAACTGCCGCGAATTCTGCTTCCATTCAAAATGGTAGCGGTACTTCCAGCGCTATTTGGCCTTGAAAACGATATGCTGCGCTCTCCAGATGTACAAGCCAGTGTTTTTATCATCTCAGACAGGATGAGGTTGGTTGGCCTATACAGAAATTATGCTGAGATTTGACCTTTGAAGCCTGCGTGCGCCACATTTATAAACTGTCTCCACCCAGCAAACAACTGTGTACATTTTTTATGAAAAATAGTATATATGTACTTATGTTATAGTTATATATGTACTTATGTTTGATGAATAAGAATTATACGAGCATAATTGTATGAGCTCTTGGTTGGAGAGAAAGAGCTCGGAGCAGGCACGAAGCAAGTGAGGAATCCTAATTCCCAGAGTTCGTGAAATTTTTCGCTCTCAAAAATGGATGAGCCAAAACATGGTTGAAGTTGGAAAAGAGTTTTGCCTATTTTTCCTAAGAATATTATGACAGGCCATTACCTTAAATTAAAGCTCTCTTCACGACAAATATTGCAGGAGACCCTCAACGTAGCTCGAGTAGCAAAGCAGAGACAGAGCAGGTAGATGGGTAGGAGAATACCTTGGTGACGGTAATTACAGAGATTGGTTATTGTCGAGAACATTATTTATCCTTCATTACTTCCACTGGCATACATTTATGTTCATATCGTCATTAATTCCCAAAGACAGTTCCGCGACTGGGATTTGCGGCTCAAATGCGAAGATGCTCGGGCGATGAGGTAGTTGGTGGGAGGGAGGACCACTCAGCCGTGCTTCTCTATCCCTTCTACCAATGAGGCTCACTCTTGGAGCGCGCACGACAGCAGTCGCCGAGGGTTGTGCGATTGGAGTGAAAGGGGGAGGCGTTGACGAATGGTTCCCCCTCCCCCTCGCAACCACGTTGGCGCGAGTGCTCATTGGCCTCACATCGAAGAAAAGAAAGAACAGAAGCGTAGAGGACACCCTGGATAAGACTTCATCATTGAACGAAACGAGAGAGACCAGATATGAACGATGAGAGAACAGGTACGTAGCTGGAGGACGAGCGTGAGCTTGCACAGAATGAACCGCGACTTGCCAGGGCTTTTAGATATGGAACTGCTGACATACCCAGTTCCGATAGGGTAGAGCACGTGCCATTGATGTTTCTTCCACTCACCAGAGACAAGATAAATTCAGAAGCCAGGGTGAATACAGTAAGTTCAAAACTTGTGCGTGAAGTTAAAAATGTCATACCTTTAACGCACGCAACCGGGCATACCGTAAGCCGGTTAAGTTACCCAGTTTGATGTTCTTTTATTAGCCTGTTACGTCTTTTGCACAATTCGGCCACTAGGAAGCGACCCGCCTGGTACCAATGGTGACCCTATCCGCAGCCCTGGATACCGTGTCCCACGTGCTTGACACAATTCCGCGGTTTTGCCCAAGGTACAACCCGCTGCGTGCGCTCGCACCTCGACACATTCAATCGCGCCCGCATTCGATGGGGGGGGGGAGGTCTGTATGCGCCCTGACTCCCTGAATCTATCATATCGACCCCAGCGCCCTCGTCATTAACAGTTGAGCTGCGGAAGTGAGACAACCTCTGATCTGCAGCCGGATCAATTATACCATAAAGGAATTTCACGAGTTAGGTGATCACAAAATGTGCCTTATCGTGTTGTGACGGAAACTTATTTGGGGTCTAAATGTTGTACAACATAAAAAGGAACCCATGAGTTCACTGAAAGACAGTTGAGAAAGGTCAAAAGGTGTAATTCGTTTTCAATAGACAATCATTTACACCGAAAGAGTTTTGAACATAAATACGTCACTTGAGCTTTTGTCCCCATGTAACCCTCCCTAACACTTTTTTTTCTGCATTGAAGACACTCATTAAGAGGGCACTGACAGTTTTCCGACAACGTTCTTAGTGGTAATTGTCTACGAGGTCGTTCATTTCATTCCCATTACTGGTGGTGGCCGTCGAATTACATTTGGCCGCGTTTTGAATTTACGATTGCTCCTCGACGAGTTGGTAACACATTCAAGTCATCGCTCTAATAAATGAGATGAGATGTAACGATAAAAGTGAAATTTCTCTGGGCTTTCACTAGAGGACATCATTTGCCCACAGTTTTCTGTGCCAAAGTGCATCAACTGAAGTGCACGTTCCTCTTGCAGAACTCGCGGATACTCCTCTAGGAATTAATCATCGAAGGACCGTGCTCGAAATGGTTCGTATTGATCAAATTCCGTTCCACTTCAGCCGGTCTTTTTCTAAGGGGTCTCTTCGATTCATCTTCGTAAACGTATCCATCCGCGTAGTAGAAAATTTTGTAACGCGGCGGTCATGACGAATACTTGCAATCAGAGTACGCACATCATCGTTGTGGAGTGGGGATGGGCTAACAAGAAAGTTCATATTTGGTCCTGATAAACCGTTGTCGACTTCTTTCGTGTTGGGTGGGATATATACAACAGCGGAAGTGGAGTGTGGAACAAGCCAAAAAGTCGTTATTCATGAGGTTTTTATAAGACTCGCTTCAATTTGCACATAAAGTATAGTGTTGATAGATCATGGGAAAAATCTATTTTGAAAAAGACAAAAAAAGAATATGAAGGACTGCTTCCGGCACCGAAAGCTCATAATCCCCATAATGAAGTGACCTTGTCAAGGTCTATACGTCAACCCCTTCTGAGCACCCTTGGGGTTTCATCACGCATCGGCCACTAACCAGGGAAGTCCGCCAACTTATCATGGAATCTTGATGGAGATCTGGATAGATCGATAGAGTCTAAAATTATTTATTTACAAATAATATATAATAGATAGCAAAACTGCAACCTGCATTTCACAAGCAACTTATGAGCAGGTAAAGTTTGTAATGGTGCAGTAGGGTGGAGGCTTGGTGGTGAGCTGTGAAGCATAAGCGAGGAATCGCATACGTCGAATCGAGTCGTCGAACGTCGAACCTTACCACTGAACCACCACTCGATTCGACGTATGCGATTCCTCGCTTATGCTTCACAGCTCACCACCAAGCCTCCACCCTACTGCACCATTACAAACTTTACCTGCTCATAAGTTGCTTGTGAAATGCAGGTTGCAGTTTTGCTATCTATTATATATATGTTTGTAAATAACCTTATAGACTCAGTCGATCTACCCAGTTCTTCATTCAAAGTTCTTCGGTAAATTGGACTTCCCTGCTAAGAAGAACCTCATCAACACTAGTGAGCTGTTCAGCGCACTCAAAGACAGCCCCCGCGCTCGAGTAGTACATGGTCGTCCTTCCTTGTGCAAGTAGTACAGCCCCCAAGCTAGAGACTATCCCACTCTATTCGACTCCACAGCGAGCGAGGAGCGAGCTACCCAAGGCTTTTCTCGTCCATGTAATGGGTAGTTGAAGAAACAACAATCAGTCATAAAGAGCAATGTCTAGGCTTCACCGGTGCGAAGGGAGACAAATCCAGCCATACTGCATGGGGCTCGACCTTTTTTGAAGGGTTTGGGGTGCACTGTCATCTTGACGGCAGACTGTATCAAATTTTTCCGCCTGGTTTACGATTCGCTACGGATCTCCTAGCTGCTTTGTGTAACGATCTACCGGAGCAGCTTATTCATCCAGTAATTTCACGAGATACAGCTCCATCAGACTAACCTGACGGACGCAGCGTCAGCACCGATAAAGCCCTCCCTCAAACACATTTCTTCCACCAAAATAGGCATGAGTACTTCTTGTCCATATTGCAAAAGAATAAGTATTAGGAGACAAGTGAGTAACACTGATAGGTAGAGTATGTTCTTAGATAGTATTACTCTCATTATCGTCCACGCTTCCACAGAATATGGACCTGCATTTTCACTTTGAAAGTTGTGACAAAGTATCCTCTCCAACGTAATAAACGGTCAAAATAAAATGAAGCCTAAGAACGAGATATTGTGGTTACGCCAAGTTTTTGACGCGTAGGTGGTGTAGTGACAAGTGGAACGCTCGCTATGAGGGGGTCGCATCTCGGATGGGCTGCCGCGCAGGTTATTCAAGTCTTCACCTCTCCGCAGACAATAAATTGGTACTATATTTGTATGCAATGATGAAAGAAGGACGCGTACCGTAAAAGATTGATCAACAGCGAGAGCTTCACCTTTATTCTAACTTTCTCTCACTGCTGTATCGCCTGACGTATGAGTCCGTAGTTCTGGTAGGGCGGGATGGACTCTGAAGGGAGAGAGAGAGAGATGGTCGTGAGGGCATTTTCCCCACATCCGTATAATATTCCCTGCTTGAAGCTTGCTTCCTCCTCCCACAACATTGCTACGTGCCTCCCATGTTTTTCAGAATAGATTACTTATGACCCCTCAAAGGCAACCCAGGTACTACAGTGGTAAGGTTCCACTGTCAGGTACAGCATCGTTGTCTGAAACACATAGGAGGGTCCTAGTTTTCTGCTGGAGGGGGAGGGAGGGGGAGGGAGGGGGAGAGACGTACTTGGTGGGTCGGAGAGGAGAGGGGAGGGGGGGGGTCGTACATGGTTCTGAAGGGAGGTCTTTCAGGTCGTGGCGCGCTTTTTGTAAATGGTTTGTTGCTTGTTGTAGGGGTCCATACAAGGATCTTAAAGACAATTCCCGCGATCAAGTGTTCGGGTAATTGGTGCTCAGTCACGAAGCAGTGGCCCATTTGTAACCCCCAGTGGAAAAAAATCGAAAAAAAAACCTCGCGAACACCCTGAACACAGACCTCCCTTTAGCAGTGGGGGCGGGGCCTGGACGAGTGTGCCGGACGTGGCTGCCAGAAATCGATGCGGCAGCCGCAATTGCGTCCCGACTTTCGAAATAGGATACTTTAAAGGGACGGAAGCAGCTCGGGACCGGACGCCTCGTCCACCTACCGTGTCAGCGAGCCTAGCGAGCCTTGTGGAAATCGCTATAACTTCCTTATCGCGCCATATTGAGGGATGAAAGTGGTATCATCTTCGTCAAGGCGTAGAGGGTTCCAAAAAGCACGAAGTCATTTTGAGGACCACTTGATCGCGGGGAGTGTCTTTAAAAAAGGGTTTCATTTTTGCTATCCGACGCAACAGTGATGTTTTTGTCAGCGGTCCCCTCATGCTCACTGTCGGCGGATCGGATGGCGCAGCGGATAACTCGATGGATTCTGGATGGGACGACGATACGATACTTTATTTGAAACTATTTTCGAAGCCTAATTAACGAGCACCTCATAAACTATGCATGCTCGAAGTTACAATCAGAACGGAGCCCATTAAGATAGTTAAATCGCCCATTCTTGTCAAATTCTTTTCACTCAGTTTTTGACCTCCCAGAAACGCATAGCAAAAATGAAACCCATTTTTGTGATCCTTGTATGGACCCCTACAACAAGCAACAAACCATTTCCAAAAAGCGCGCCACGACCTGAAAGACCTCCCTTGTGAGAGAATTTCCTGTGTTGGGAAAATATTTTCTTCGGTTGTTGATTTTTCGTGATTTCTGCTGTCTCATGTCTACTGTATGTATAGCTCCCTCGCCAATTTTTTGGTGAAGAACTGGAAAATGTGGGAAATTGGTAGGTAGGTGTTGGGGAAATGGGGGGTCACACCGACACCACCATTTCACACGTCACGATGCTGTACCCTGACCACCATTAAAACGCCGATGAGTTAGGAACGTGGGAGTTACCCAGTATGAGTCACCAGTATGAGTCACTTTTACTGATAAAACCCAAACCGCGATACAGTAGTACATTCAGTCAACATTAACAAAGTCTGCCACCATGAGTGCCACTTGTGCAGTTCCGCGTCAGCAGTATGCCCCTCTCCCTGACGTTCTTGATGCCGATAGCTTATTGGAATTTAAGCAATCCACTCCCCGAGAGTAATTCATCAGAAAGCTGCAGTAGCGAATGCTAGCAGAGTTTCAAGAAGGGGGGAGGATGATCAAACGTACCATCCCAATGCATTTCCCGTTCCAGGCGCTGCATTCACTCAATCAGGCGCAGTCATTGCGAAGCCCATCCATCATCAGAGAGTTATGAGAACTTTTCAATTCACTATAAAATTTTGAAATGAGCGCATAGTCAACGACATTTAACGGAAAAGAGAAGGCGAATGTTAGAGGTGCGAAAATTGGGATAACTAATAGGCTGCTCTGTTCGCTTATTCTCTCTTTCTGCTATCATATAAACAGGTTTCCAGTCAAACGAACTGAATCAAATCTCTTTTCTGTTTTCAACTCTCGTCGAAAACGACATTTCGTTCGATGTTCATCAATCGGCAATCTCATAGAGAAATATGAAGAAGTAAAGTGCTTTGGACAGGGCAATTTTTGTCGAGAAAACCACCTATAACGGCAAGATTCTTCACAGTGAAGATAAGTAGAAACCCGTTTTCTCCAAAGTTCCCAGGTTTCCGACCATCAGCTGTGATTCGTGAAAGGTTTCCTACAAGTGGGTGCAGTTGTGTGTGTTCGGTAAGTGGTGATAAAAATAGAACTCCACAATTCACCTCACAAAAGTTGTCCCAAAGTTCATTTGTTCCGCACTGCCTTTGAATCGTGCCACAAACTGACTTCTTAAGAGTACATTTCCCTTCGGGAGAGCGGCAAAAAAATGCCCTTCTCTCATAAAGCGTATCCCTTGAATCATGTTCCGCAATGGGTAACTTGCTAGGTGGACGCCTTGGACTCAGACCCTGATCTCAGTTCTTGAACTTAGAATCTGCGACATTTGGTGCTGGGTTGTGGTTCCCAAGTAGGAAGGTCTCTAGGAAGCTGCGTGTAGAAGACTCAAAGTGGAAAATGGGCAGGTGCTCCAGGATGACGCATATTCTGGAGGCTTGAGACGAACTGTACATCCATCTGCGGTAACGGCCCCTTCTGTTCTCTGTGAGGCGAATAGGACGGTGGCTACAGTGGCGTACCACTTTCTCCGCTCGAAAGTGCACGGGAGCGAGGTTTTAGGGTAGTGGTCCCCGTGTGTCCCTATACTCCACCCCCGCTATCCTGAAGGTGCAGTACTTGCGTCAATATCAAGATCACGCAGCAAAACACGCACTTAGAGGCAGAGAACAACGAGAAGTGGGAGGGCGCAGACAAATATCTCGCATGGCTATGGTTTCGAGAGTAGTAAAATAGGCACTCGGGTATCATGACCCTCGTTCCCCTGCACTTTTGACCGGAGAAGGTGACCCATTCACCCCACAAATGGCACACCGTCATCGGAGGTGAGTGCACAGTTTTTCCTTTGAACTCGGCAGTGGCTATTTAGGTCTTCATGTCTTTGCGAGTGTAGAGACAGTGAATGGAATGGGTTCTGCCAATAGAGGAACATCTCAGGAGCGTTCGACCCTAGGTCATCCACGCACGAGGCAAAGACAGGAGGCAGAGCTTCTAGCAGCTCATCTTTGTAGCCCATATGTAGCCTAGGTAAAGAATATCGCGCTTTAAAATAGTAGGGATGTCAGGCTCTGTTTATCGACGGGGGCGGCATTTTGTACTCCCTAGTTCCGGTTTGTGAACTCTTGTGAAGCTGGAGCAAGATCGTCTAGCCACTATCCTAAAACGTGTCAACTCGAGAAACGGCTACCTAGATGGGTCGACACATCTATGGAAAGCAAAATGCCCCCCCCCGTCGATAAACTGCGCCGGGATGTCAAACGGCTTGTCCACAATCGAAGAAACCCAAGTGCTCTACGAAATGTTTGTATCAAGGTTTCACGTCTGCAATTGGTTCCAGAAATCGTACGATAACAGCAAAAAGAAACTCGGTTCTTGGATGAGCTCCACCATGTTGATATCAATTCAAATTCACAATCCATTTCATCATCTTCTTGTCCTCCATCACATCACGTTCATCGTACTATTGTATTATTTCTTATCTTATCGCATTCACTAAAAAGCCCCTCATTCCAAGAATACAATCATACTCCGAGGGCGTAAGATGTAAGGCGAGGCGGAGGTGGTGTAGTGACAAGTGGCGCGCTTACCACTCGCGCGGCGCCGGGTTCGAATCCCGGGTCGACACCCGCCCAGGCCAACCAAGCCTTCTACCCTCCGGGGACGGTAAATTGGTACCAGATTCGTCTGGGAGGATAAAACACTGACTTGTACATCGGCTGGCCCCGCAAGTCATTGTATAGGCCATTCAATAAGCCACTACGATTCTGAATGGAAGTAGAATGCGTGCCGCATCCCACAAAGGGATTGATCAACGGCGAAGACTTTATCCTTTTTTAAGATGTAAGGCATGGTCAGAAGCCCCAAATGTCTTCGCTAGGAACGTTCAAGCCATAAAATCAGAACACCCCTCTATGATGGCACATTACTCATGGAGGAGGTTTTTCCACTTTCCATAAGTGAATGTGCCTTTGAACCTTGTCCATTTGTTGCTTCTCCCGAAGCACTCGAGTTTCATGCCGTTTATTCTCGCCCAGACAGGTTCCCCGGAGCCATTAGTTGTGCCGACTAACTGCCAAATTGCTCAGATTAGCCCTAATTTTCTCTACACAAACTTGTACCTTAAGTATGGTGTTTTTAGTTGAAAGTTGGAGATTGCTATTTTTTCAACTCATGTGTCCACATAATTGCGAGTAAAAAGATAAATGCGGCAGACGTCAGCGAAACGACGCGTACGAGCATCGGCATTTTTTGCTGTGGTGCGTCCGCGGGTGTGACCGATCGCTCCAGGTCGGACGACCATCCCAATGACAACGAGAAGAAAAACCAGCACTTCTCTTCCGCAATTCTTCTCCATCACCAAGAAGTGAATACCAGTTCGGGTGAACTGGGCCCGTCTGGCAGTTTTTCGTTATTATAAGCGTGCACTTTATCGGTATCGTAAGACGGTACACTTGCCAAGATGAATGTCTGCTGCTCGGGATTCACACACCATAAATGCACACACGAACAGGTCGGTTTAATAGTCGCACAACCGTTTTCATTATGACTATCGTGCAAATAAAGCAACTGAAATGCTCTTCATCAGATGAGGAAGGAGGCCTTGCTACATTCGGGAAGCGTGCATTCTTGACCCAAATTACTCAAGAACTAAACACATTTCATCACTTGTTGCGAAATGTCAGAGCGAACTGGAAAAGATTGCCCCTTAAAGGCAGCTGACACGATAAATTGTTGAAAAGTTGTGGGGCTAATACGCCCAACAGGACTGAGTTCCGTGCTCCTAAGCAAGCGCTGCGTGGCGCTTTGCAGGGATAGTACAGTTATAGCGCCCTACCACAGCATACCTACTCGGACATCCAACGCACCCGCCCACCCACAAATGTCCGACAGATCGTGATCCTCCTATCGTTACATTTGCGAAGTACAATACGAAGCGAAGGGATTGATATGAAGCAGCTGCAATGCAGTAGGATACATGACTACATACATATAGGCACCCCTATTTACCGCAGCGGTTAGTGGCACGATGCTGAAGGGGATCTCGTTCGAAATCGCTTTCTGAGCCATGTAGAACAAAGACATTTTTGCATTTTTGACCGAATCACCTCGCTCTTTTTTTTCGCCACTTTCCCACTATTCAGCGCTGCCAAGTGCCTCAAGTACGATAATTTGGTACTGTGCCTAATATGGTAAGCGGGGTGCCTTAGCGCTGCTCGGCGACCGGGGGGGGGGCTTCCCATCGACGTGTCGACCCATCTAGACAGCCTCTTCTTGAGTTGAAGGTTTTACCATGATGGCTTGACGAGCTTGCTCCAGCTTCACAAGAGTTCACAGGTTTCACCAGAGAGAGACCTGTAGAAAGTGCAAAATGTCCTTCCCTTCGGCGAACTGCGGCAGGTGCCTTTAGAGGTAATCGGCACGATAATTTGGTACTGACTAATGGTGGCAGGATGCCTTTAAGGCAGTTGGCACGACCATCTGGTACTCTATCTGAAATGGTAGCAGGGTGCTCAATAGTGGTAAAGAGGCGAACGAGCGAGGTAAAACGGTCATGAACCTGCAGAAAAAAGGTTCTGTTCTACACGGCTCAGCAAGCAATCTCGGGCTAGTTCACCCGTTGGCATCTTGCCAGTAACCGCTACGGTGGATGCGGGTGCCTGTATGTAGTCATGCATCCGTGCTGCATTGTAGCCGGCTTCACATCAGTGTCTTCCCTTCGTATTGTATTGGGTTGGCCCATAGGTTATGGTGTTTTTTTCAACTGGGAATTTTGTCCAAAAAGCGAAACGCTTCTTCTGATAGAAAACTTCTCGTACTATAAGAATATCAAAACAGCTTTGGGTGAGGAAATAATTTTTGTAAGTTTTTTAGTCGTTGAAGTTGAAAGTTGAGTCGGCGAAAATTAGTACCTTCGACAGCTGCCTCTATTTACGTCTATTCGAAGTGCTAAAATCGCTTAAGCTGCTCCATACATTTGCAATAGGTTGAGCTAGAAGTCCCAGCGAGGGAATCCTCATAGGACGCTTCGGAACTAATTTCAAGAATTTCGAAGTTGGCAACCTTCACCTCGCAGATAATGGGCAGGATCACAAGTCATCGCGTCTGTTCCACTTGAAATTTTATGCTAATAGTTGAATGTTTCGCTAATGTGTTTTGTATGCTCTGATAGCAAATTTCGTGCTCTATAACACTGCAATGGAAATCTGTTTTCCATAGCTGTATTTTCTGTTAATTTCAGGTTATTAATACGGAATGTCAGGTCGATGAGCAATCAGCATTCCCGACTTCTTCTCCCTACCGCTTTCCATGGAAGCTTCAAAGCCCCTGGAGCAGCTCAATAGATTCGCCATGGTTTGAGTAAAGCATTGACATTAGGACGGCTCACTATTGATTTTGAGAAAAGCAAAACCAAGGAACCAGAACAACGCTGACCTTACAAACATCCGGTCCTCACATACAGTCCTCATCATTGCGGACCGGTGGGGCGTGTCAGTGCGGCTGCGTTTGGCGCGGTGCCGTCGTTCTGCACCAGTTGTTGAAGCGGGCAAGTGACATTACTGTATTATATCCTTCGTATTACTCGTTTTCTACCACTTTTTGTCGCATACAACAAAAAGGCTGAGAACGGCTTCAACAGTGTGCACACTCATACTGGCTGACACGCCCCACCGGTCCGCAATGATGAGGACTGTATGTACGTCACGATTATTTTTTGTTTTCCTGATTAAATTTCAAACACAATATTTACAACACTAAAAAATATAGATGTTTACAATAAACTAGTCAATAATATATTCTCCATTGTTTCTTACAACCTCCTCCCACCGATCAGCCAGCTCAGTCAGTCACCGAGAAGGCATTGAAAAGCTGGCTGATCGGTGGGAGGAGGTTGTAAGAAACAATGGAGAATATATTATTGACTAGTTTATTGTGAACATCTATATTTTTTTGTATGTTGTGAATATTGTGCTTAATAGTCAGTCAGGGAAACAAAAAAAAACCCCGTGACGTATGGGTCGACCGGATGCCTGCAAGGTCAGCATTGTTCTGGCTCGTTGGTTTTGCTTTTCTCAAAATCAATTGTGAGCCGTCCTAATATTAATCTGTTACTCAATGCTTTACTCAAACCATGGCGAATCTATTGAGCTGCTCCAGGGGCTTTGAAGCTTCCGTGGAAAGCGGTAGGGAGAAGAAGTCGGGAATGCTGATTCTCATCGACCTGACATTCTAACCGCAACAACAGAAAGTAAACAGCTATGGAAAGCAGATTTCAATTGGATCTGATATAGAGCACAAAATTTGCTATCAGAGCAAACCCATTAGCGAAACATTCAGCTATTACCACTAAATTTCAAGTGGAACAGACGAGATGACTTGTGATACATAGACTTGTGATACTCCCATTATCTCGCAGGTGAGCGCTTACAAATTCCGAAATTCTATGGAATTAGGTCCGGCAGCTTCCTACTATGAGCCGATTACTACATCCTAGCGCAATCCTACTGCCCAAATGTAATAAGAGCTCATGCTATTTTTAGCACTTCGAATAGACGTAAAAGAGGTAGCTGTCGAAGGTTCTAATTTTCGCCGACTCAACTTTCAACTTCAACGACTAAAACACTCACAAAAATATTTAATTCCCCTGAGCTGTTTTGATGTTCTCATAGTAGGAGGTGTTCCCCTATCAGACGACATCAAACTTTCACTTTTTGGATAAAATTTCCAATTGAAAAAACGCCATTATTTCATGAGTCAACCCAATACTTTCTGCCAAATTGTAACGATAAGCCGACATAAGGCTATCGGTCCGGACAATTGTAGGGCAGGGCGTTGCCTGCTGGAGTGTCCTGCCTTAGGAACGTCATTACCTGCTAGCGCTATCTAGTCCTACAACTTCAAAGATTTATTTCGCCAAACTTGCCCTGAGAAATGACCCTTGGGGTTGGATTTTTTGGAAGCGCTTTCGTGAAAGTCATCAGGGGCCTCAGACTTGAACATCGCGTCTGTTACTTGAGTAGGACAATTACACGTAAGTAAGTAAAGCGGCGGCCCTCATAAAATAGCAGTTTTGCTCCCCTCTAGTTGTCCTCTCCCCACCCCCTCCAAACTTACTAGCTATTTCATGCCACGAGTTAACTTTCTAGCCCCATGTTCTTCATTTTTTCACTGGTATTCAGCTTCAGCTGGTATTAGCATTGGATATGACGCAGAGAAATGATTAAGTGAGCCAGATGAGCGCGACGCGCGATACTCGCCTTATGCTGGGCCTAAAAGGCAGAAGGCTACGCGAGAACTCGTATAGCTCGAGCTAGCAGGTGATCCCTCAACCACGGTTTTTCTCCTGTTATTATTGCTTTCTTCTTTCCTGGTAAGAATTCACAGCCGACTACAGTTCGTAAATTGTACGCAATATGCGAACACGAGGTTTGTCTTCAACCTGCTTTCTATGAAATAGTATTTGCATCGATATTCGCGCAACTGTTTTCTGATGCAGAAAAACGCTGTATAACGATCTCTTCCCGCCGGCTTTTACAATATTTTCACTATTCCCAATTATAGCACAGAGACCTTGGCCTTGATATGACACTGAAAATTGTAACATGTTTGTGCCCCCTCTGTTCTGAGTATCCACACTTACCGAATTGTTCTAAAAGCAGATGTTTAAATACTTTCTTGTCCGAAATGTAATGGGGCAATCCGGTTGCGTCTTTCATTACGGCTTAGTGACTTATTTTCATTTCATTATTAGACCGTGTACGAAACACTTTCTTTGAGCTTACTGTCAGCGCTTACATGTCAGCACCCATCTCCCCCCCCCCCAAACTCCAGGCGTTGCGTTTTGAAGAACTGACAGACAAGACCTGCTATCGTCTGAATTTCAAAAGCTCTTTTGTTTGCAGATAACTGTTATGACGTCTGAAAAGGGTGGAACCCGGAAGAGACAAGGACATGAGAGAACGGTGAGTAAAGAACGATAGTGATTGTCTGCTCTCTGGTGATAGGGAATGGAAGATTTAGGTAAACCCTTCCACCACCTGTAGACCCTTTGGCCACGGTCCTCCAAACAATTATCTCACTGTTGAGGTGCGAATGTTTTGATCGGTTCTTTCGGGTTTCCAAGCTACACCTCCTTTTTGCAGTGACTGCGCCACCAGCCTCATTCGGTCTTCAAAGTCCAGCCGTCAGCGCAAAACGATGCTAGGAAGGATGGAATAAATGCTCTACTATTGCAGGTGGTATCGTGGGGTTCATTATAAGAAATCATATATACCATTTTCACTTTAAATTCACCCTTTTTCAAACCAAATTCACCCTTTTTCAAACCAAATTCACCCCTTTTCAAACCAAATTCACCCCTTTTCAAATCAAATTCAACCACACTTATTAGGCCGGGCAACTCATCAACCAGATCACGCAGACACCACTGCGAGCCCCGCCCCTTGACCCCATGCTTGCTTCGCGGAATTTTGATATTTTTTCAAAATTTTTGCATTTTCGGACTGCTACGTGAAGCCCCGCCCACTGTGAGAGGCTCCGCCCACTTCGAAGAAGCCCTTTCAAAAATGGTGCAAATCGGCAGTATAGGGTCTTGGCTTGCATGCTAGGGTCTCGTTCGTCACTCGGAACAAGAAAATCAGGCAAAGTTTGTTCCGAATGATCAGCAATACCCTATATGCTACACTACCAACTTGCACCATTTTTAACAGTGGTCGGGGGTTCTTCGCAGTGGGCGGGACTTTACGTGGCAGTCCGAAATAGCAAAAAATTTGAAAAATCATCAAAATTCCGCGATAAGCAAGTGGGAGTGGTC
>MU947130.1:0-11546 GCA_036418165.1 Cooperia oncophora
ACAATATCTTGGGCACCATTCAGAGCCTACGAGCCCGAGATGCTGGCATCATCCGAATGGGAACGAAACGACCAAGGAGAGTTCAAGGACCTACAGAATAATACCAAAACACTTGTACAGCTTATAGTAGTACCAGTGAACAGAAGAGAGGAGATGTAATGGCAAGTGGAATCGCTAAACAGACGCGCGACCGGTGGTCAGGGTACAGCATCGTGATGTGTGAAAAGGTGGTGTCAGTACGACCCCCTCTCGAAGCAGGGTCACGGAAGTTTAGGTGCGATCCCCGCCTAAAAGAGGACCTCGGTACGACCCCCCTTCCCCAACACCTACCTACCACTTTCCTTACTTTCCTACACGTGCCCAGCTGCTTGATAGTTTTTCACCCAAAAGTTTTCCGTCGAGCGAGGGGGGATGGGTACACAGTACACATGAAACAGGGAACAAAGACAACAACGAGAAAATTTTTTTTTCTCAACAAGACGAACTAATTTCAAAGGACACATACGACCCCCTCCCTAACAACGACCAAATACGACCCGCCTCCTCCCCAGCGGCCAAGTACGACCCCCAACATGTGTTTCACACAACGATGCTGTACCCTGCCCGTGGTCTAGTGCAGGATCGACCACTAGCCAAACTAACGAAGGCCCTTAATTCCTTCACGGTTCTCATAGTAGAACTACGTTCAAGGATAAAAACGCGGACTTATAAACTGGCCACCCCCTCGAGTCATTGTGGAAGACAACCACATTTAAAAGCCTTCACACTGAATGAGAACAGAACGCCTGGCGCATTGCAACAAGGGACTCATCAAAATCAGGAAGGCTTCTTTTTCTCTCCGTTTGGATTTATTTTTTACAAAATACATGAGTACCCACCTTATAAAAAAGATGCCGTGACCTAGACGTTGCCAATTCCACCTCTGAGTATTCTTTTTTTTGAAGAGTTGGAAGCTCCCTCCTCAACTCATTCTGATCCTCTAGACCGATACAACTCTCGGGTTCCCCTCATGGAATTTACCCTTGCTGTTCCAAGGATATACAAAAATTTTGCGACGGGTCTTAATAAGGCCCTGTAGTGACCGTTGTCAACGATAACTACCCAGCTAGTCATAGCCACCAGCAGAGCACCGCATCACATACCACTTGACAGCAATCTCTCGTCGCGGATAATCTAGACACAAGAAGTTGTGATCAATCAATATGCGAGCCGCAAAACCATTACCTCGTTACAGGTAACAACCTTTATTTTGAACGATATCCTAGCCCTTTTGGACGCTAGAACCCTATTCTCATCCAGTTTGAGTAGACACGAGTGGTTCAAAAAATCAAGGAAGAGAAAACGATAATCTCACAAAACACTGCCTAAAGCGTTTGTAAAAATAAAATAGATCTCAGTTGACTAGGCCTGAGGAGTTTGAAAAAAACTAAGAGAAAGAAAAAATAATTAGAGGAGAACACGCCAAAAAACTAGATGGGGGAGCTAATAACTTTACAAGAATATTTGAACAACTCTATGGCAAAGCAAGGATGCCTGCAATGGAGGTGGGTGCTTTTGCCCGAGCCTAAAGGGGGAAGTAAATTGAGGATTAGTAATAATTTCAAGTTACATACTTCTTATTTTCGGCGATGAGCTTATTCCCTAGTTTTCTAGAGGTTCTATAGGTGCCCCGCCTGCTCACACGCCCTTCCCCCACCCCGTGGTCGGACTAGCCGCCCAGAATGTTGGTTTAACAATCGTTACCTGCGAGCAAATCATACGTATTTTCGTCGGTTCCGAGAGGCGCTCATATCCCCTTCTGCTTAGAAAGCTGTTCGTGATCATTATCCCTACTACATCTGCCACGGTCCACGTATCTTACTATTACCATTTGCGATTCTACGTCGCAAAAGGTTCTCAAAAATTGAGCACTGGGTCTTGAAAAGGCCCTGAAGTGATGTTGGTCTCAACGATGACCACTAATGCAGGCATGACCACAAGCGCTGCAGCGTATGACACACCACTACATTTTCAGAGAAAGCTCTCGCCTAGGACAGATAGGCACGAACAGACGTTGCCGATCGATGCGTGAGCTGCACAATCGTTGAGGTCACATCGGCGCATGCCCCAGCCTTCTGGACAGCAGCCTTGAGCTTCCGAGAACTGAAAACAGGCTCTAGTCCTAACTGAAAGCTGAACAGCCTCAAGAAATTCCTTCAGGGAATATAATAATTAGTACAAATAGATAAGTAGATAAGCAGTAACGAACATATTGTGGTCATATACATGAGATGAAAAAGATAAGGCTTCCTTGTTTATCTGTTCAGTATTAAGATGCGCTTACATTCGTAATGGCAGTGGCGTTCTGAATAGAATTTGACCCAAGCAGTGACTCGCGGGAGTCAGCTGATGTACTGGTCAATGTTTTCTTCCTTTCAAACGAGCCCGCGATCAGGTATTGCGGCTAGTGAATGTTCAGTTATCAAGCAGTAGCCGACAAATGACTCCCCAGTGAAGAAATCAGCAGAAGGAAACTCAGAGGACACCTACCAAGCCCTCCCTGACAGTCGCAGAGCTCATTGTACGAGTTGTAAAGCTTTGCTGGTAACTCGACAACGTACTGCCTCTATGCAACCCGTAGCTCATAAATAGTTTCTTCTTATTTTCCAGGATTAAATGTCATTCAATACAAGAAGGAAAAAACGAAAAACAAACATTACAATAAAAAACAGCTTTTATAACTCAGTGCATGCATTACAATACGGTAAGCAGTGCACGACGAGCTTCTGCACCAACGCGTTTGCATCAATGCTGAATTTGAAAGGCAGTTGTCACGATAAATCCCTAAGACGAGTAGGATTAATGCGCCTGGCAGGACGGAATTCCGCGCCCCTGAGCAGGCGCTGCGTAGCGCCTTTTCCAAGGAAGTACCCTTATAAGGCCCTATCAAGCTACAACATACCGACCCGAACGCCCGCCCGCCCACAAATGGACGACCGTTCCTGACGCTCGTATTGCTTCATTTGCTAAGCAAATTATGAAGCGAAGGGATTGGTATGAAGCGGCCGCGGTGCTGCATGGATATATGAGTACACATGTGCAGCCGTACCTACCGTAGCGGTTATTGGCAAGATGCCTACGGGAAACTCGTCCGAAATTGCTTTTGAGTCATTAAGAAAGGTTTTTTCTTCGCAGGTTTTGACCGTTTCACTTCGTTTTTTCGCCATTTTCCCACTATATAGCGCCCTGCTAGCATTTTAGGCCAGTACCAAATTATCGTGCCAACTGCCTTTAAGCAGCGCCTAAACGCATCTTGCCTTGCGAAGCGGACTGCTGTTGCCTCAGCTTCCAACTTCTGACGACTTACAAAGAGGTATCAGGAAAATCAGAACAACTCGTGAGTTCGCAAAAGAGTCCATAAGCTAAGATTCTCTCCGACGAGGATGAGAAATCATCCTACGACGCTGCAGGCAAGATAATGCATGTGCGCAATTTACGATGCAAGTAGTTATCTTGCAGATTGAAAAGAACAAGGTCCACGACGGTTATCTTGCAGACTGAAAAGAACAAGGCCCAAAATGGTCACGTCTCCGGGGCCGTTTTACCTCGCCCTTTCGAGTGACGAAAATGGTACACACTATGAGAAAGCGGACATCGGTGTCAACGTGCACATAGGTATTTTGGAGATCACATGATCGCGGGAACCGTCCTTAACAAACCCGAAAACATAGAAGGCTTGATCGGCCGACTTTTAGCCACCGGACGCTGCACTTGGAAAGCAGGAGCTTCATAAATGCCATGAGAATGCAAGAAAATGAAAAAAGGAGAAAACTGACCTGTGCAACAAATCCAAGTAGTTGAGTGGCATCAGGTAGGTAATATAAAGCGAGAAAGCAGTCAAAGCTACGACGATACACAGCTCGGATTCCCACGCTTCATCCACTAACACCTTTTGAGGTACACCCAGAGAAGTTTTGTACTGCAAGAAAAGACATATGCGGTTGAATTAGGAGGAATATGTGATAGTTCTAATGTGCCCTGCAGGCTTAAAAGGTGGATCGCTGATTGAAATGAACTCACTCAATCGTCGAAGGCCATTGCGGGTGAAAAACGATTACATTAGAGGAAGCGACCTGGCCTCATGGCGGGGGGGGAGGAGGAGGGCCAATCTCTATATTTGCTTTTTCCTGTTGTCCTGTTGCTAGTTCCTGTTGAACTACACGTTTCACCTTGGTGAGACCTCTAGGAAGGGGCAGGATTCTCCACAGGGATGCCATATGCAATATCGAGGCGAAGCGGCCGCAAATGCCCACACCAAATTGAACCGCGATGACTTGAGCGTTCAGCGACCGATGACGATCATTTCTAATGTTAGGCCAGTTCAGTATGTATTCCACCTATCAGCCTTCTAAGGCACATCAGAACGCTTCAATTACAATTCATATTGCGCCCAACGTGATTTCCATAAGAGCGATATCTATCGCCCTGGCTCACTAATCGTATTCTAGCGTCATTCAATATCCATGCGACAGCTGAAAAAGCATAATAAAAATAGGATCCCGTGGCCGGGGAAATAAGCCTTTGAGTTTCAGTGGGCCGGAATGGAGAATTAGTGCTCTCACTTGCCTTGATGTCAACTACATTGGAAACAAGGAACGACCGCCTTTCGAGCTGGTTAAGCGAGCGACGGGCTGTTTCTGAGGAAAGCCCTCATAGCTTTGAGACAACAACGAAGCGTTAGTTTCCCTTTTTCAAGAACCCTCAGGCATGTAACAAGAAGCGAGTTTCAATAACGCTTTTGAGAAACAGTAAGCAAAGAGAAAGAAAAAAAAAAGGAAGGGAGAAAACGAATTTCCCGTACAAAGAGACATTACAAAGCGATAAAAGGATCAATGACAACTAAGCTAGTATTTGTTTTCCTGTTACGTTCTCGACACTGTAAAGAGCTATTCGTGAGCGGAACCCCCTGCGGTTGAAGGAAGTTTTTCCCTTCTCAGAATTTTCTTCCTCTGGGCGGGAGGTGAGAGAGGGTAGGTGTATGCACACTTCAAACAGGACAAACCGATAAAAGTCTTCATTCCTTCACTGACACAATACTACCCCTCACTGAGTATCCCCTGCATGCCGACGGCGCCTGACTATGACGATTCGAGCTCAATCTACGAAGTTCAAGAAGAAAATAGAACAAGGCAAAGGACAAGAAAGGACTTAAGCAGGATCATAATAACTCACCGGTACAAATACGCATGGGAGGAATATTGACAAAAATGCCGTTGATACACCAGCGAACAGACTTCGTTTTAACCTCAGATACATATCTTCCAGTAATAGTGACACCTCTTCACGAATTTGCACTAAAGAGTTGCACGAACGAATAGATAAAACAACAAAAATGTCGTAAAATGCTGATGAAAATTGAAAAAGCAAGGTACATACCAGGGTTACTACTGCACATATGGAGCACAGAATCAAGATCTATCTGCGCTGGCGGTGGTTCTATGATACGATCGGCAAGCTTGGCATGCAAACATTTCATTGACGCAGCGCAAGAATGGAAAGAATATTGTTCGCAGGAAAGACAAATAGTTCCACAAAAAATTGACACAGGGCGGAAAAGATATTGGAAATTTATAAAAAATTTAGAATTCACGCCAACGTGAAGAAACAATCCCTCGTTTGACTTGGTAGGTCTAATTTTCGAGCTGAAAACCGATTTGCATGGACTCACCTGGGCAATATCAATGTCGCCATGACACCATTCCCCAAATGATTTCCTGAATCGCCGCCATTTTCCAACCAGCTCGCTATAGAATACAACCACGTACAATATCAAGCTGCAACATCTGAGTTAGAAGTAGCAAAACGGAAGACACGTCGGCTTTGTGGGGGGAAGGGGTATTTTGCACCCTCCACTACATTCTTTTTCCTTCGAGTGTTCAGTGCTTTATAAGGGTTGGCGGGTATTTTTCAAAACGTTGACCAAGCTCTATACAAATTCAAACTTCGACACGTACCACTTCATGGCTTCACAAGGCCTCACAGACCTACACCTGATGGTTCAACACGATTACAGGAAGTAGCGAAAGTGCTAAGTGCTCCCCCACTACAGGTCTAGCTTCGTCAAATGCAATACCTAACGAACATAAGTCAAATGCAAAATTTCAGCAACGGATCAAGAACACGTTTCATGCTTAACTTTCACTAAAACATTAACGCAAATTTGTGCCCACCAGGAAAGGTCAACAGGTCAGCCCGGCCATTTGCAACGAGATGCTCATCGTTTACTCGCCTCGAAAAGGTGAATTCAAAAATACCTTAAAAATTTGCGGAACGATCCCTTAAGCGGGGTTATAGAGGTTTTTCACTACTGTTCTCTTTCTTTAAGACGCGCCGGGGCGTTGGCACCTGTAACGGCCCGACACACGGACGTTCCTCGTGAAAATAGGTATCACATTCGTGTTCAAGGTGTCTAATAACCCCTAGCAACAGCTTTCTAGCGAAATCTGAGGTTGTGAAACAACTTCGAAAAATCAGTTAAGTATGGCTTATGCTGACTGGGTAGCCAACAGCGACAGCCTACTGGTGATGACTGGTCTTCGAGCTGAAATAACTCATTAGTCATGTCTTCTCGCGAAACACAATACCTGGCTTACTATTCGTGCCGTGTGCATCATTTTTCTGATTACCGGGAGAAAATTCCATCCCGAGACCAGCCACCGATGGTAGGTGAGCTCCTCCGTGACCCCTAATTACGCGTCTAAAATAACGCCCACTTTTCCAAGCTAGGTCGATCAACATCCACTGGACTAAACTCGTACGCAAAGGTAAATAGATTCGGTGAACGTGATATCATACTTATTTTATCTGCAACCACCCTTTTAACATGTCTACGGAGGGAAACAAGCCACAAGCCACTACTTTCAGGCAAATGGCCCGTCATAGCATTTCGAAGAAAAAGCTGACTCGCACCTTGGCAGGTTAGTGCGCTACCTTGCGGTTTAGTCGCCAGGCCGAGCAAGAGATCGTTAAAAGCCTAGTTGACCATGTTGTCGAAAAAAAGCTAAATGTTGGGGGCGAGCTTACGGGAATCCAGAATCCGCACGACCTCTAGCTTGAACCACAACTCGCTAGCGCCTACTACTACGCTTTTCACAACGAACCTTCAACGTTATATGCAAGACGATTCCTTGCCCTAGCATGGTTAAAAATAACTTACGCGGGAATAAAACTCTCCTAACTCCCTTCAGAACCAAATCGTTCTCCGGGCAAATATGTTGATAAGTAGATTGGGGTTCACTGTCTCAAGACGCATACAGCGGTGTTCACCTCACTGGAAACAGCCGGGCTGACCTACTGACCTTTACTCCATATATCAGACCACCGATATGAAAAATGGAGATTTCACTAGTTAGAACTTTCCAAAAAAGAACACCCGTCGGTACTAATATAACACTTAATTCTAATTTGGATGGTGGTGACGCAGCCAGCCTATTAGCAGCTGAGATCCTGGCTACTTTCTGAGATCCAAACCCAGCTTTGAGCTTCCCTTTCTCTTTATCGGCTAACTGATAGGAGACCTTCATGGAAGACAAAAAAAAAACCCATGACTGGCTGTCTGCACAAGCCAATGGGCTAACAGGCTTTAGGGCGCCTGTTCCCAGCAGCAAGTTTGTTTTTATAGTAACAGTATGACTTACGGATGAAAGAAGTACATCACTGAATTGAAGGGAAAATCGTGGCATATTCTCGTGAAACTGAAAAATTCAAAATCTGTATAAGGAAATCATAAATCTAATGATAATGCTACAAAATAGAAATGGAACCTAATCACCTACCTAAACAAGAAACTTGTAATAATCAATGTCATCAATGGTGTCTTTCACAATAGCATACTCTATCACAGTTAAAGTTGACTGGACAAACGTCGACTGGTCGGCGGCTATTGTAGCGACCAACTCAGTAATCTGAATAGCATTATTACATTTTCTCAAAGTACGCCACGAAAGGCAATCCCGCCAAGGGTCAGTCAAAACTCTTTCGAAGGCCCACTGAGGATTTCAAAGAAAGAAAACTGGTTTCAAAGGAAATTCGCATTAAAAACTCGACCACCTCTACTTTACTGGGTGCCGGTTGACAGACGTTCATGAATCCGCCAATATTTCCTAGGTGGCCGGCTCGACTTACAGTGATACTTCCACGTTAAACCGAATAGGTCCTTGGCGAACAACTGGCAAGAGACTTCAATGTCGTTTTGGCCACGTTACCTCAATGTGGATCTCCCAGCCAACACCCGTATTTACCCTCTGATACGCGTGCTGGTTGGGAGATCATACCATAGCTGGTGATAACGTGAATTCTGCGCATACACAAGCTGCATTATTCAAACGGCCACAGGGGCTCTATCAACCGGATGTTCTCTTCTGTGAAGGTCCACTCATCACCGGGAGAGAACAGTCATCCCTGTGTCATCACATCTTCTGGCCGAGATTGATGAGAGAAAATAAGGAAGAGAGAGGAAGAAAGAAAGAGGGACGAGAAAAGGAAGAGAAAGAAAGAGGAAGAAAGAAGGAGGGAAGAGAAAAGGAAGAGAAAGAAAGAGGGAAGAGGAAAGCTTTGAGGTTCACAAATGTACTGAGACTGCAGTCGATTGCTGCGAAATGTGCGTCTAGACCTCGCCACGACCTCGGCCTTATCCGCTACCTAGGCCAAGAAATGGGAGGAAGTGATGTGAGAATCACATTTAAAGTTCACTTTTCCAAACACAGGACACTGCTCTGCCACAAGGAAAAACTTGCTCAAGGTGGACTCAAGCGACAACTCGTACAGAAAATTTGGCCACGTGAGTATTTCGTCATTCTACTAGGTCCAAACTCATCGAAAACAGGGTCCTCAAAGGAAAGAGAGTACGGTATGAGACACAGATCACCCTAGTGATCGCCAGACTGCGCAGTCCAACTGTTCATGCATAATAAGAGGTGCCAAAGCTGCTGTTAACCAACTTGTCCTCGGGCTGAACCTTCCCACACCTTAATACACTTCTGTAGTCGTTCACGATGTAGATGTTGGGAAGAGTAGAGAGGGTGGCTGAGTTTGGCGCGACGCCAAGCCGTTTTTCACTAAATGCTGTTGCTTGTATGCTTGTATACCTGATGGAGAATGGTCTGGCCACCTCACAGATACGCCCCAGAATCTACAGCGAAAACGACAATTTTCTTTATCTGTCAAATGATATTGCCTTGTAGTGTTCTGGATTGCCACCAGAACCTGCCGGTGCACCCTTTTATGACTGCCTGATTGATATGTATAACCCATAGGGAACATTGAGACATGTGATTATGACCCATAGGTAAATAGTTAGATACTCGATGCGTGACCTCTCCTGTATTGAGAGGCACGCCTAGATTAAGTCAGCATTCTACCACTACCACCACCGAGACCACCCCGTCTTGGAAACCATCACCTAACACGAGGCCACCCCGTCTCGTCTATACTGTATTATATTGCAACTCCAACGAGGCCACCCCGTCTCGTCAATAAAGTATATAAACCTACACATGTAGTAGGGGGCTTCACGTTCATTGTCGCAAATAAAACTAAACCTAGCGCTGCATGTATGCCCAAAGCAAAACATTTAGACTACACCTACCGTTTTCCAAAAGCACTTCGTAACACGCCATCCAAGCAGTAGACCCACACATGAGAGAAAATATGGGTTGATTAGGTGGAACTTTCTAAATTAAAAAGGTGGTAAATCTCACGACGCGGGATTCTGGCAGTGTACTCGCCATTGAATAATGCCAGTAGGACTTCGGCAACCACCATAACGTCTTGTAGATGTTCAGATACTGTAGAAATAACGCCAGAACCGAATATAGAAACAATGTGCATTCGAAGAACAGCTCTCCTTGTGTGAATTGCATATCGGGCCAGACTGGATGCACTGACACCGTAACACCGGTAATCGAATTCGAACAGTTATCATCAGTGCTTTGCACTCCACTATAATACCGTACATATCAGATTTGACAGTGCTCCCTCAAGCTCACAGTGTCCGCCGAGACAGCACCTTGGAAAACTGGGTGCTAACATCCTTGGGGGTGGCACACCTATGAGCACTTGTCAATGCGCGTGCATCCAATGTGTCAGTTGCATTTGTTTTTTTTTCACAATCGTATCTCAACCTGCGAGTTCTGTAATTTCCTTCTAAGTACCTTGCAAACTCCTGTCATGGCGAAATGCTATTATCGTCATTTACCCCCTTTTCCATCTTCTTCCAAATCTTGAGTTGTCATTCTGACATGTTTACCGGGCTCTTAGAAGGCAGGGTGCTAGCAAGATTATTCGGTATTCACATGTATACACTTCATGGAATTTGGTGTGCTACCAAGCGTTCCAACTGCGTTCATACTTTGCGCAGGCGTTTCAAGGTACTCCATCGCTTTCAGCGACTGCCCGAAAAAAACCAGAACCGCGAAACGCTCCAAACCCTGGCGCACGCTAGATCGTTACCTATACTTTATCAGTTGTTTAGAACACTGACGTACGCTCAAAAAGCTGATGCAAAGTGTAAATGCAGTCTTGCGACACCCACGACACAGGTGTGACACCCCCAGGTTACCATCATCGGAAACTGTTTTTGGGAAAACAGCGGAAAACCTACCCAGCGGCTGGCTGCGGGCCAACAAGCTGCACAGGTGCATTCACATGCTTACGCTGACGAGGAGGTGCCATAGATGGCAAGTGGCCAGGAATTCACTGAACACTAGCTTCCTACTAGACGTTGAAAACCTCCTAAGGGCCTGAAAATGCGCCTTCTTGACGTTCTCCTTATGACAGAAATGGTTCCTCGAAAGCGACGATTGGAAAAGAACTAGCTCCAACTTCATTAAATCATACTATGAACCGCTCGAGCTGTATTAACTGTTGTAAGATCAATCATGCAAATATTTCATTTTGTGTGGAAATCAACCGATAAATATGTTGCGAACCGTTGACAAAACCAATAACAATTTATTGAAAACAACGAATCAACATTTTACTGCGGCGGTGGAGCTCCTCTTCCGAATCCAGCGCGGTAAGGCATAGCAGATCCTGGTCCGGCTTCAGTGACCTTCTCAGCGACTCTGTACGCATCACGATCTCCCTCTTTTCCAGGAACTGAAAAATTGTTTTGGAATGGTATATACCGATCAGATTCATTTGGAATGGTAAATATTGACCTCGCGAGAAAATGCTCGTTACCACTATTGAAAACAGCAAACACCACATTCGAAAAGGCTAACCACATAAATATGCATTTTTGGGATAATTGAAAAAAAATCCGTTGCAAACGGCGGAGAGAGAAAAGTAATTACGTATTCCGTACGATTTACATTTTATTCGCTGCAGATGATGGGGCGTCACCGAGGCTGAGTTTGACGCGCCGCCAACCCGTTCTCCACCATTTGTTAGAGCGGGTAAGCAACAACAGAAACGACGTGGAAAACGACTTTCGAGCGTAATTATACAGTCTTGTCGTTCACAGAAAGAAAAGAAAAAGAAACGGGGTTGTGCTACGTCAGATCCAT
>MU947137.1:0-13051 GCA_036418165.1 Cooperia oncophora
ACTCCAAAAACGGTGCATATCGGCAGTATAGAGTCTTGGCTTGCATGCTAGGGTCTCGTCCGTCACTCGGAACAAATAAACCAGGCAAAGTTTGTTCGACTGACAGACGAGACCCTAGCAAGGAAACCAAGACTCTTACTGCCAATTTGCACCATTTCTGAAAATGGGCGGGCTCTTTGAAGTGGGCGGAGCCTCTCACAGTGGGCGGGGCTTCATGGAGCAGTCCAAAAATGCAAAAATTTTGAAAAAATATCAAAATTCCGCAAAAAGCAAGTGGGCGTGGCCAAGGGGCGGAGCCTGAATTGCCGTGCATGAATGCGCGGGTACGAGTATCTTCGTTGTGCAAAGAGTGGATGTGAAATTAAAAAGTTGAAAAAGTTATGAAATTTCGAAGTTCGCAACAAACCCTTCAAAGAATGGGCGGAGTCGACCATGTGTCGATGTGTTGAAAGTCTATGCCCGCGCTGAGGTGACCGTCGGGGCGGGGCTCGCAGTGGTGTCTGGCGTGATCTGGTTGGTGAACTGCCGGTCTAAAAGAGTGGTGAATTTGATTTGAAAAGTGGTGAATTTGGTTTGAAAAGTGGTGAATTTGAAAGTGAAAATGGTATATATGTTACCTGCAACGGCAACTCGATGCCAACCACCAGGCAGTTGAAGCAGCTTCGATATTTCAACTGCTAATGCTAAACAACTCGCGCATAGATCCCTTTGAGGTGTTTTCGCCAACGTTCCCATAGATTCTCTTAGTGCCGTTTCGCAACGTAATTGGTGAAGGGCTGGGTGGGCTGTGGCCAGAACTCTCTCAACAGTGTTCCATCAGTGACGCTGGCAAAAACCTCCCGGGCAAAACAGCTTTACCTACTACCTTCGAAAGAGCACTGTCTTTGTTCACTTCGCGTAGAGTGATGGCAGGACTCTAGTTATAATGTTTCTAAGATGTTCTTCCTGAGCCAGGAATATGCCTGGCTTGAACAGCGTCTGAGCTTTCCGGGGAAGACCCTTCCTCATCGTCGAGCTCAAGAAAGCTTGCAGTCTGAGTGTCAAATTGAAGCAGCTTCGATATTTCAACTGCTAATGCTAAACAACTCGCGCATAGATCCCTTGTGGCTGTTTCTCCGGCACGAGAGGGCATTAGCCTTCTAAGTGTTCTATAAGTGTCGCCATGGTTCACATTTTTCATAACTTAACCCTATCATTCATGCTGGTATTCAAGACTCCTGAAATCTCGAACATGTAAGGTTTCTGAAGAATCAAAATTCCAGGTAGACTGAGGTCAGCTTGCGGTGTAAATGTTCAGGATGTGCATTTGCCCTATTGTGCCAGACAAGACCCTTAACTGATGTTGCAACTATGAAAACACTTTGCTCTGCTAATATAAAGCATTCACCTACGCACACCACCAGCCAGCCAAGAAGAAGGTTTATACCTGGAGGGAGGGAAAGGAGAGCAGCAGGCAATGACGCGAACAAAGGAGCCTATGGGAAGGAGAATAGCATAGATAAACCTTATGACGCAAAATATTTAGGTAAGGGGGAACTCCGTCAGACTAGCCACTATCAGGAGAATAACCTTGACGTGGTAAATTCAGTTCAAACTGATCACTTGCTTTCGCGATCCATTACGCGTTCGACACATCACAGAACATGCATGGATATTGAGGTGCGAATACGGTCCACGCGATGATTTCCAAGCCAAGCGTCAGTGTTTTTTGTTGTCAATGTTTCTGAGTGGGTCGCTGGAAACCGCTTAGGAGTTCGGAACAGAACACATCATTGTTTGGGGAAAATTCGCCGTCGAGATTCCTGCGACCGGCGACCGCTCAGGGAGGTGCTTGACACGTTTTTCCTCCTAGTTCCCTCATCTGATACATTCGGCTGCAGAGCGGGGGGGGGAAGGGGGTATATAGCACATGTGAAGCAGGAGAAACGCGAAAGACCGCGAAATGTAAACAACCGGGAGAAAGTTTTCCCAACGCTACAAATATCTCTCAAGGAAAATACGGTGCCCTCTTCCAACAACGGGTAAAGACGATCCCCTCCTTTGAGCGTCCGTGAATTAGGAAAATCAACCTCACAAATTCTCTAGACCAAATATGATCCCCTGTTGTGGAATTACCGCGATGATGTGTCCTAGTTAGAATTGCTGAAATACATGAAGTGGGCGCATTCGGCGACGGGGGCGGGGGTGGGGGCATGTCGCACCTTCATTGCTTCAGTACTTCCGTTCTGGGTCGAAAATCAACAGTCAAGTATAGCATTCGTCAGATCGAATACGAATCTTCCACTCTTCCCGGTTAATGAGCCACTAATGATGATAAGACCCACCTTTTCACATGAAGATCCTCTGATGTTCCAGTTACAAGCGCATGCAGTACGAGGACAGTGTACGTGAACAACAACAAAATGGACAAAATGCTTACGAAATGTCATCCGAAAAGGAGAAACCATACCGCACTAACAGCAGAAAGTCGAACGAAGAGACAGAGAGGTTCTAGAGATGTGGTGAATGCGGAGCTACTGATGATGAACATTCTGAAATCATATTTGTAATAGAACGATCACGAAGATGGGATCTGTTGACCCGGAGAGTGATGTTTCTTCGATAATTTCTTCTCATGTTTCTTGCCATTTTTCTTTTCGCAGCTCTAATCTTTAAGCATAATGTTGAGGGCAGTCTAGGTGACCGATTCTCTTAATATGCACTCTGACTTGCGAAGGCGCCGTTTTGTTCTTCATTTTGTTCCCTAAACTGCCTCAACAATTTTCTGTCTCTAAACTCTATCTAGGAACCATTTGAGCAATTATTTCTGTGACATTGGTTTTATTGACATGGACAACAAGCTGTATTATAGTAATAATTTATACCAACTGTAATAATTTAGTGCTATTTATTCTTTGCAGCCCTTTCTTCGAAATCAGAAGAGTTCTTCAGAATCGTATCAAAACTTGTCTCTCGAGGTACACTTGGCCGAAAATCTGCCTCTGGGCTACTTCGATCTCTTGAGCACGAGTGTCAGATTCGCTTAGTACGAAATCATCTAGTGGCAGGGCTTTAGGCCTATTTCGACGACGGTGCCCAAAGCGGGGATGATAAACGCTTTCGCGCGAAGTGGCGAGATTTGTGTTCATGGAAATGAGCACCACCTGGGAGGGTGTGAGGTATCTTCGAGCTGGAGGGAAGTGACACGTGCGTTCGAGAGGCCAAACTAGCAGAGCGGCAGAATTTGTGCCAGTTGTACTCCTGCGAGCAAATATCAATGTTCGAAGAATGGGATCGCAAGGGCTGAGTAGTGCAACTGAGTTTTTTTCACAATTTACTGAATTACGTGGTAAGAATGCCGATGATCTTCCCGTTTTACTGCTATCGATTCACTAATATTGACAGATTTATATTAGTAGCATTAATAATACTTGTGCGATATGTCCTATTACGTAATTTCTACTGTAAGTGATGAGTGCTGTAAGTAGATGTGAAGTAGAGTAAATATTAATCAGTTCCTTCCAACTTGAATGGCACAACCGTTAGCACCGCTCCATAATAAGGAGCAGTTCACACACTTGCGGGCGTTTGGCCGCATCACACTCAGCTCTTCCACTGGCATTCTAGGGCATCGTTACCAGAGGATCTCTGGTTGAAGTTTTCTTGCCATGGCGCATGAGCAACCACGCTTCGAATGGCTTAAAATCTAGCCCTTCAAAAAGAGGCTTTTTTCTGCTGGCGGGTCTTTAGAAAAAGTGCAATATGTCTTGGAGAGCAGGCTCAATCCACTTTCCAATGGTGCTGTATACCGAGAAAAGTGTGGTCACTCAAAGACCATGAAATTCGCTTATGATTTCCCCTTCCTTGCGCCCATTTGAAACTTGTCAAACATTTCTTGAGCGATGGGATCCAGAGCTAGTTTGAAGCAAATGCGAGGCCATAACGTCAGTATTCAGAATTTTTTCCTTCCTTCAAATGCGCCGCTTTTAAGGAAGTTCCGATCATCA
This sequence comes from Cooperia oncophora, assembly GCA_036418165.1. Lineage (NCBI taxonomy): Eukaryota > Metazoa > Nematoda > Chromadorea > Rhabditida > Trichostrongylidae > Cooperia > Cooperia oncophora. Next base: position 3,987 of record MU947137.1, read on the forward strand.
CACCGAAGGGGTGAGGCAGCGTTCAGTCTTCGCGACATCGCGCACTACAGCGCGTCGTCATCATCGCCTCAGCTACAAGCGCGCTCCGTTTCTGCAGTACTCCAGCTGCTTGCTTTGGATATTTTACACTTTTTTCCTTGATTTCCATTTCTACTTCGTCTTAAGCTTCCCTTTTTAACTTCGGCGTTCAGTCTCGAAGTACACCCCTTATCCCTGAGACAGGTAGGCGTGGCATTCGAACATGGCATAGAATGGGTTACTCGTGGGATATTTCAATTTGAGACAACTGCCATCTTGTTCTGTGTTGGACAAAAACATGTATACAATTGCTCCAAAAAAATATCTCACGAAAACCTTGGCTGCTGCCTTGTTTAATTCAAGTACGCAACCACGCCTACCGCATCTCAGGGATTTCAAGTTTTGTAACTTATACTGCTCTCACTTACCCGATTATGAATTTGTTTTCATTCCATCTCATTTCAAGAGGTGCAAAATGCGTCGTGAAACAGCAAACACGAATAGCAAACCGGAGACTGGAAGTTAAAGTTAAAAACTCATTATCATGGCCCACGCTACCTGATTTTGACGGCACCATGACTACATCCTCAAGAACACAACAATAATTACTGGATCCTCTCGGATATGTCACTTGAAATGCTCTCTAAACTTCTAGTATCTTCTTGCAGTAATATCTGTTGAGGACAATACATTTTGCTTTATGCAGGGCCGCGATCAGGATGACAAAAAAAGACGATATCCAATATCCTTACCAATATACATATCAATAGCTTCTTCGAGTTCTTTTCCTCGATACTTCGAATAGTCAAAGGCAAAGTTGGACCAAGTACGACCCCCATCCTGCCCACCATGTTCCTCAATCAATTTTTCACAGCAAAGTGGAACCCTGTAGAACCCCCATCCTGCCCACCATGTTCCTCAATCAATTTTTTACATTTTCCTTGAATTTCCACCTTTTTTCCCGCGAGACAAAATCCAGTTCTTCCTTAAAAAACTGCCCGTTGAGCGAGGGGGGGGGGTACACAGTGATATAGAGCGCTTGGGAGAGGAAAAACCGGAAAAACTCAACGAAGGAAATTTTTTTCTTTAAAGCAAATACGACTTTCTCATTGGAGATATCTAGCAAAATACGTACAGACGTGCAACAGGCCAGCACCGACCCAGACGCTCACCGCAATCCACCCACAGATGGTTGTCTATCACATTGATGCCTAAAGCAGCTTTCAGACTTGTGGCACTACAGCGTAGCGCTACAGCGTCGCGCTACAGCGTCGCGCTACAGCGTAGCGCTACAGTTGTACCGAACTCCAGCTTTTATGTTTTTTCTTTCTGTATCAACCTCTTCTCTTTGTTTCTCATATTTATCTGATAGTGAGCTCCTGTTTTCTACTTTATCACATTTTAATGTAGTTTCGCAATCGGGATCAAAACGAGGCAGCACTGCAAGACATCAAGCAAAGCCATCAAACATCAAGCAACTGTGAAACCAAATAATTAAAGTCAAAAACGATAAATAAAACCAATTATCACAGTCTTCTGTATCAAAAACTACATTAAAATGTGATAAAGTAGAAAACAGGAGCTCACTATCAGATAAATATGAGAAACAAAGAGAAGAGGTTGAATACAGAAAGAAAAAACATAAAAGCTGGAGTTCGGTACAACTGTAGCGCTACAGCTGTAGCGCTACAAGTCTGAAAGCTGCCCGACAGTCTTATCGCTTCTTCTACAACTGATATGAGGCGGCTACGGTCTTCTTCTTCTTCTTCAGCGTTGTTCCGCTCTGCGCGGAGTCCGCTCTTCTTATTTTGTCACGCCACTTCTCCCGATTGAATGCTTGATCGGGATGGGTGCCAACTATCTTCAAGTCCGCATGCAACGTGTCTAGTCAGCGCTGCTTGGGACATCCTTTAGGCCGCGGAGCTCAAGAACAGTCCTACAGACGGTGTCAAAATTCGCGCGATCCGCGCGTAGTACATGACCATACCATCGAAGGCGAGCTTCGCGCATTTTCTCGGCCACAGGAGCTACACCGAATCTCTTCCTTATGTCGTCATTGCGTATGCGATCCATACGCGTGACACCGGCGTCCAGCGCAACATTTTCATCTCCATCACTCTGAGGCGAGCTTCAACTTCTTTGGTCGTAGACCAGCATTGAGCAGTGTATATCGCAACAGGTAGGAGGAAGGTTGTATAGATGCTTGACATGAGGCGCTCGTTGTCGTCTTGTCACAGAGAATGAGGGCACATCGTTGTTGGGGAGTCCTCAACAGGGGGGGTCGTATTTGGTCGCCAGGAGGGGGTCGTATTTGGGCTGGGAAAAATTTATTTTGATAGTTGATTTTTCTCGCTTCACGGACGTTGTAAAGGGGGGGGGTCGTACTTGGTCATTGTTGGGAGGGGGGGTCGTATTTACGTTTTGGCGTTGTAGGAGTGGTGGTTGACTTTCGGTGATTTTCCTGTTCCATGCGTACTACATTATGCTCGACAGCAAAATTTTTGGGGAAAGTAGGGAACCTTTCGGGAAATTTTGGAAAAAAGTGGCAGGGAGCTGGGGAAAATCTGTAAATTGGTAGAAGAGGGTCATATTGTAGACTTAATTGCTGATCTGAGATATTTAAACGATGTCGTACGCGTTAGCACACTGTCATTGACCCTAAGGGAGCCTGACTAGTTTGAACCAGTCTTCAGGTACTCGGTGACGTTCAATCTGGGTCCGAATTTCGGCAACCGCTTGGTCCAAACTTGCACTTGTTTTTCGAGACCATTCTTATCCTTGTACGCACATCGTCAGCGTGCAGAAGCGTCCAAGGAGCCGGCTTCTGAAGGTCCCGTGAAATGGCATTCATGACGACAACGAAGAGCAGCGGGGAAAGCGCTGAGCCTTGGTGCACCCCAACTGTGATGGGGAACCCCATCGAAATGCCTGCTGGACTTCGCACTCGACTCGTCGGGCTGGAGTACAGGATGCGTACCCACTCAATCAGCTCTTCGGGAACGCCGTGCTGCCGTAAGGCATACCATATAACTTCACGTGGGACACGGTCGAATGCCTTCTCCAGATCAAGGAAGGCTAGGTGGACATGCTTCTTCTTCTCACGATGTTTCTCCAGCAAGAGGCGAGCGGCATGTATGGCGTCGATGGTGCTACAGCCAGTCACGAAGCCACACTGGTTGGTAGAGAGCTAAACGATGCCACGAAAACGCTTACTAACAATTCGCCCAAAAATTTTTATGCTCTTTGCAGAACTGCCTTTTTTCTTCCAGATCGGAACTATTACGTCGTGCTCTTTTGCCATACTTCGGCTGCCTCTGCCAATTCACATGAGCGTCCGGTTAAGGTTCCAACCTTTAACGTTGCTATACGAACTTTACACGCGAAATTGCGACACTTTCGGACTAGCTTAGTTGCCCCCCCCCCCGATGCCGTCCTTGCATCGAGGACCCTCGCATACTTTCCACACTCGTCGGGCCTTGCGAGTGCGCGTCGGCTCCCGCGGACGCCGTAGCATTATCTTGGAATCATATGGCATGATTAAACATGTTCATGTGGCATGGGTGTTCGTAAGCCGGCTCGTCACGAACTGTCACTTGCATTGGAATGTGCGCGGTGGGCTCAGCTCGCAGATACGAGCAGTTCCCAGTGGCACCACGTGGTGGAGCGGACGTCATCACTATGAAGCGGCTACGATACTTATTGTCCGGATATGTGATTGCAGGAATGCAGCCGTATTTCCCGGAGCAGTTGTTGGCACGATACCAACGGGGAATCAGGGTGAAGCGTCATCAAGGGAAGCAAAGTCAGCAAGGAAAGGTGGCTTGTCGATACGACCCTTCAGTAAAAAAGGCGTCCATACACCCCTTCACCCGCCGCCCGTGAGAAAAGTTTCTATACACCTCCCTTCTCTGCAACTACTCTTCACGAACGTTTCAGAAACCAGCTGAAACCCATTCGGAGAGCAATACTTGTCCGCTACTCAAATACTTATAAATTGTTAGTATACGGCAACAGGAGACACACATTATCCGAGTAATTTAACGATACATCCGACTCCGAGAGTATGACATTGAAACATGCACACCGAATGGAAATTGGCTACCCTTCACTTACCAGAAAGTTAAAGTGGATGTTTTGCCGAACTAGAAAGTTCTCCTCTTCTATGAACCTCACCACTGGCATCTAACGGAGTGCTTGTGCCTGCTTGTGAAAAGACTCGGCTATGGTTGTACAGATCCACATTCTCCCATTAGTGTCATAGTTCCCTGCAAGAGCCATATAACCAGTTGCGTGCAAGCAAACCGAAAGTTCCCTAGACTTCTCATAGGCCTCACGATAATGATTCAGACGGTCTCCGTAACACATGCACCTGCAAAGAATGCTTGGACTTTTCTATACATCTCCTTGTCGCAGCTTACCTCCGAGTTAAAGGCAGCGTCCGCGTTCAGTTGAGATTTTCCTCTCCCTTCGTGAGCAGGTAGTCAGGTCCGCTGAGGCAACAACTACACCACTTTCGCGGCGCAAAAACGCGTGAGGAGAGCCACGATGCCGTCGTTCTTATCATTGACCCAACCTACAATCATTGGCACCGCCCACCATTCATTTCTAATGGTTACCTGATGGTGCGGTTGTTTCGCTGCTGCTTCTCTCCACGTCGAGTGGTGAGAGTGAGGTGATAAGGGAAAACAGCTGATATCAACAAGTGAGAACTCGTGCGACCGCACCTTCTCTTCGCCTTGAGCACGTACAACCTCAGTTAAGCAAGGGGTTCTATATAGAGCCTTTCCTATGATTTCTTTCTGATTTTCTTTACTAAGGGGTTACTTGCTACCTTGTTATAAGTATTTGAGCCGCATAACTCATCAAATTTGAATGCGGGCTCAGCCTTTGAGGCGAAGAGAAGGAGAGGTTGCACTTGTTTATTTCAGCTGTTTCCCTTATCACCTCACTCTCACCACACGACGTGGAGAGAAGCAGCAATGGAACGAGTAATGCAGGAGGGACACAGGCATGGGCGGATACGGGGCTGTTTTCAACGTTCGTTTTGCTCACGTTCACTTGATGTTCCTACGCCCTTTCTGGATATCATAGCCCTCCCCATAAGGATGCAGTATGTACTAGTTTTGCATCTCAAAAGGCGAGAGGATAGCGCCTATCGCTAGTAAAGAGTCGACCGCCCCGCCCACCTGGCGACCACGACGCCCAACTTCATTTCTAATGGTTGCCTGAGGGTGCGGTTGTTCCATTGGAGTAATACAAGAGGGACACAGGCATGGGCTGCTGCGACGCACTTACACCACTTGCGCCTTCTTTGCCTACCGTACTCCCCACGTAGCTCACGCCTAATTTTAATGGCTTTCTAAGTATTTTTCGTTCACAGTTCGCTTCGTTTCGCCATTTTATGATTTTCTTTTGCTTTTTTCACGTTTCACAACTCCCTCTCTATCTTGTGAAGAATTTTTTCTTCACCGCTTTTTCATAAACTCTAATTTCTGATTTTGCGTGGTTTTTGTCACTCATTTTTTGCTTCTCTCGTTTCGTTCGTGCTTTTTCGCTTATACGTACTACTATTTCTAAAAATCTTTTATTTTGTTTTCTAGCAACTACTCTCATAAGCCACAAATCCCCTGGCGTTGGAGGAGAACATAGCCACGAGGTGGCACACCCGGAACACTCGAATGGAGCTCAACCAGGTACGTTTCCTACACAGTTTGCTTCAGCTTGCATTTCTTATGTCGTTTCCTTTCAGTTTTTTATGCACTTGTTCTTATGCGCTTTCTTTGTGATCACTATTCCTTTTTTCTCAGTCTCTGATGACCGCAGCCGCGCGACACCATCAGGCGCAGGCGCTCGCTCGCTCAGTCTCATGCAGCACACGAAGACATCCCAATTACCATTCCCGATTAGGACTATTATATCTGCATTGTTATTTAGATTTTTTGAATTAGGTATAAAAGACCATTTTGAATGATCTCCATGTTCAGTTCACTGTTCATTAACAAAAGTGGAATTCAAAGGAAGTAACAAAATATATAGCTTAACATAGCAGCTTAAAACAACCGCACACATGTTCAATAACCTCAACAACTCAACTCTATTCCTCGCCTAAAACACGGACGAGCACATCAGCACCCGATATATGACTGTGAAACAGACGACAAGAGACTTATTTTATGTGATCGTGCCATATTAAGGCTACCATGTGAATTCAGGGTACAGCAGAGCTAAAAGTGCTCCAACGGGCCGAAGCTGGTGCCGGGATGTTGTAGAATTCGCCCACGAGGGAAAGGGCACGTACCAAAAGAGGATCTTTGGAAGGGTAGGGGGTACCGTCATGCTTACACATCATGATGCTGTATTATTTCTGTGTTTGTATAAGTTAGACTTGCTATCGATCGGATTAGTTTTAGACATATTGACAAACTGCCATCGAAGTCGCGTGAGTTCGGCTAATCGAGTTCTCCTTCAGAATTAACATCGCTTATAATGGAAACATAACAGGACCAAAATTGGAATCTTCATAGAAAAGGGAAGCATCAATTAAAGCACAATAACGTTTATGTGAAATGACTAAAAAACCTAGATCGCAGTGGGATCACCACAATCAAATTGCCAAACTCCAATATTGCATATGCTGCAGATCCGAAATCTTCCCTCTGTACACTCGATGTGGCCCAAGCTCTGCATTGGGCATTAGGACATCCATACCATTGACCGGGTTTTCGAGGGAGACCGGGTTCGGTGGTTGCCTTCTACCGCAGACGAAGCATAAATCAGAGAATCACGGGGCGTGTTCCAAATTGATCCATATCAGAGCGGTTTTCATTTGAACTCGTCTTATCACCTCTTTTGTCAGCGAGTACTCGTCTCTCTGAAAAGGGAACATTGGACTAGCGGTATTATTGGAGTGCATATAGAGAACGAAGCACGTACGCTTTTGTAGGTCACAACTGATTTGGCTTTAGGCGTAACTCCTTGCGTCTAGACTGCACTTCTTCACGCCGGGCCTTCACACTGAATTCCGGTCATTGACGACACACGCTGTACCACTTCCTCTATGGCAAGCCTCAGTTCTTTAAGCGCATCTATGTGTCCTTTTTCTAGGCAACGACGTGCAATTTCGTCGAAGTGTGACTCCGCCTAAATGACACAGCAAACCAGTTAAGTAATCAGTACGGCTAGTGGTGTTATAAAGGATTACTCCTTTGAGCTTCTAGTATTCTGTGTTTGCCTCATCTTATCTTAAGACAAGTTGTGGTACATCCACCTCCTGTGAGCTTGGCGTTGATGTAACGTCCACATCGATTGGGAACGATTGAGCTATATCCTGCTCAAGTTCCACTGATGTTTGCGTAGGGTGTTCTTGACTCGATGACGCAGCGTAAGGATGTTCAGCAGACGGGAGTAGTTGGCGCGCAAAAATGATCCAGTTACGAATTTTTTACGGGTTAATTTTTTACCCACCTTCAGGCGCAAATGTCGCCACCGCGTGACAGTGGATACACGACACTCCTGCATTCAAAGAGTCCGGACAATCGCATGTTACTTGATAATAATATATTCCACATCGATCGCAGTGGGAATTATCCTGAAGTGTCCCTCAGTAGTGGATACCTATGCAAAACAGGCAGGAACTTTCAAACAGCACAGACCTTTCTATCGCAGCTGCATAACTGGCCTATGTATACCGTGTAGAGGACTTGCTCTTGCGATTTAGACGCTACCCCCACGTTTTGTCGCTGAGCGGGATGGTGAGACCCTTGAAATGAATAAGTTATGCACCACAGAAAGTTCATGACAGCAATGCCAAGTAACTTCTCACTTGTCGCTCGACGTGGTGTGAAACGGCATCTCTGTGCCTTCGTAGAGTTAGCGTACGACGAGCTTTACCGTCTGCAGAACATCTCAGGGCCTAATACTGTCTTTTTGAATGTAATGGCAGTGAATCGTTATAGTCGTTTTAGATGGAAAGAGTGGTACAATAATACCTGTGAGAGAAGCTTCATTTCCAGATCAGCAGTGTGCCTTACAAGAGTGAAGACAAGATTGTCTGAGCGACTGTTTTGTTGCTCGTGAAGGAGCGTGTGTTTCAGCGTATTGTGCCATGACTCCGCATGATGTTGACGTCGCAAATGGAGCAGCTCTTCGGTAGCACGGTGCCCATTCGATCCTTCGACCAGGTAGTATCTCTCCATATACTGCAGCAGCGGTTACATAAAGATACATTCATTTGAATAGTTTTCTTACTTGGACAGCGGCTTCAGCTTCTATTGAATGGAGCCAGGTGATGAAAGCAGCATACTTTTGTTCGAAACGAGCAGGAATAGCCTCGTGGAAAAGCTCACGAAACAATTTTTGGGCTAACTTTGCGTCTTCAGCCTAGAATTTCTCATATGCACATCGACCACAGAATCTAATAACTATATTGACATCTGGGTTACCCTCAGAGCCTCGCTCAATTTCCTTTGGACGCATTTTGATATATGGAATGAACACAGTATTTTTTGTGCTCTACTTTGCGGGAAATTTGAATTGAATGTGCTGTAAAACACATTGGTGTCGTCCGTCATTATATAGCGTGTGTCGAAGTGCGGAATCGATTTCTGAAGCGTAGTATTCAAATGTTCATCGCAATATAATCTTCTAGACCATACCTTGACTAAAGCCAAATAACACGGACAATTCTTCCGAAGTCATCCGATAAGAAAGCAAGAAGACAGCATGGAAATCCTTTCCCGCTATCTGTTGCAACTAGCAATGAAGCAAGGCGAAACTAAACCGTTGCACCCGAATCTCTCCAAGAACTTCTTGCCACTTCTGGTTATCAGTGCTATAAGCCCAAAAGAATAATATGGTGTCGCGCGGCTGCGGTCATCAGAGACTGAGGAAAAAAGGAATAGTGATCACAAAGAAAGCCCATAAGAACAAGTGCATAAAAAAACTGAAAGGAAACAACATAAGAAATGCAAACTGTGTAGGAAACGTACCTGGTTGAGCTCCATTCGAGTGTTCCCGGTGTGCCACTTCGTGGCTATGTTTTCCCCCAA
>MU947148.1:0-24880 GCA_036418165.1 Cooperia oncophora
TAAGGAATGGGTAACATATACGTCCAAGGAAACGTCCAGAACTTCTGAGTATCGGAAGAATCGCTTGATTAATTCTAACCCTTGTCTATTTAGAAACTCTATCCTGTCAATAGGTATGGGAGCTGTGATGGTGAGACCTGCGAAAGGGAGGGCCCCTGTGAAAAAATGCTGGACACTCAGTAAGTACTCCTATACTGGCTACGCCTAGCATGGGGAGTTTCGAAAAATTTTCTTTCCAGCTATCATTTTTATCTCTCATTTGAGAACTCGATTTGTAAAGACTATATCACGGAGAAACTGTGGAAACATGGCTACATGCACTATGTTGTGCCAATCGTTCTGAAGGTGAGAGCACTGTCCTTCCTTATGCAAACATGAGTACATAAGACAAAAAAACCACAAATTCCATTCACAAGCACGTCATAACGGACAGCTTGAAAAGATGCACGAAATTCGGTTTGCCGTCTGCAGTTGACATAGGACCCTAGTTTGAATTACACCGATCTCCAACAAAATTCTATTTTTCTGAAAGAAGTACATATCTTGTAAGCAAGTGGCACGATGACTCGACAAGGTCTACAGGGCCGATATGACAAGAAAGGTACTGTTCTTCATAGCAGGCCTGCGTAGTACATTTTCAACCCAGAACACTCACGCTATAGCGCCTAACCTAGCAGCATGCAGAATAGACGCCCACCGCAACCGCCCGCCCACAAATGGCCACAAGTCACATCGACGCTGGTACTCATACCATCGTTTATGAAGTACAATTGATATGAAGCATTGCTGCATGCATTGACCGGATACGTCCAGTTGTATCTATCAAAGCGATTGCTGGTACAATCCAATGGGTAACTCGTCCAGTGCCGTGGGATCCCAGGTTTTTGAGTGCTTAATTTCGCTTATTAGTCAGTAGTGCTGTTTTCTCAATATAGCACCACTGCTAGTATTTCAAAACGAGCATTGTTTATCGTTCCTTATTCCCTTACCACGTTCGTGGCGACGCCGTTTCGAAAAAAACCCACGTTGGTCGAGTGGCGCGTTCGCGTCTAGCGAAACATCCCGTTGGCGTTTCCGACAGAATCTCCCCTGTATCGATTTTGCGACGTTTTTTTACATTTAGACAAGTTTTCGTGCAATTTTTATTGGTCAAAAAGCTTTTTTACCCTTTTCCAAGAAGTTGGTGAAAGTCCAGCCGTGGCCATTGGGCGGAGATGAGGCGTCGACGCGAGCGGGCGGCGCGGAATGTGCTTTCAAAGCGATCTGAGGCTTCAATGTTGATCGGACTCCACCTTCCCACCCTTCCCCCTCTCCTAATGTTGATTATTCTGGAATTTAGGCACATACTACGCCGAGTAGATCAGAGGAAGAACAGAAGAAAGACAAAAGAAGCCATAAAAAAATCTGCCGTTTCAGAGATCTATAGTTGAGCCATATGTACCTCCGCACTCATTCATTGCTGCAGACGACTTTGATACCGTGGCAGAACTTGCAAGCTACTTGCATTACCTCACGGCCAACAAAACAGCTTATCTGTAAGTCATTTCTGCTGGCTTGACTGCATGCGAGTTTCAAAATTTTGACATGTGGAGCCCGTTTGGGGCAAAAGTATAGCTGCAATACAAAATTGTTCCAGTAGGGGAGAACTTCAAACTTGCTTCACTCTTCTGTCATGCTCCAGGCAAATAAATATATTTACTACAAAGCAACAAACAAACAACATCAAACACTCTTCTCGGTGAAAACGAAATCCGGGACAACAATCCTCTGTTAGAGGAGGATGGATGAATGGCTTTTGTGACTCACACTCGCTCAAAATCGTCCTCGGCTGACTCAGAGGCCGTCACCTACTCCAAAAATTGCTACTGGTCACTGTTTCACACAGTGAGCTCTCAGCTCGACACCCATGGCCCCATTTGTTCGAGAGCGCATAAGTGATGCCATAGCAGGACGGCGTTCCGAGCCCCTGAGCAGGCGCTGCGTAGCGTAGGGAGCTACCCTCATAAGGCCCTATCAAGCTGCAACATACCGACCCGGATGCCCACCGCGCCCGCCCGCCCACAGATGGACGAATTTATTGCTTTATTTGCGAAGTAAAGTATAAAGTGAAGGGATTGTTATGAAGCGGACGTGGTGTTGCATGGATATATGAGAGCATACGTGCAGCCGTATCAACCCTAGCGGTTATTGGCACGATGTCTTTGAAGAACTCATCCAATTCCGAAATTACTACTTTTCGTTTGTTAGGCAAAACCCTTGAGTACATTTGATTTTCCTCTCTATTTCACCATACAACTTGAACGTTGGAATTGGCAAAGGATCTGTGCTGAACATGTTAGGTTTCACGAGATTCGATCTGCTTATAGGTATCTGAAAGCGACGACGTTGTCGAAACGTCAGGTGTAATAGAGAATAGAAACGTGCTCTGCATGGGGAAGAAATGTTACTCACTGTAGTTGCGATTTCTGAGAAATGTCCGGGATCACATTCCAAATCAGAGGCTTCAAAAAATTTCGAAAGGATTGTCGAAGTTGTGACCATCTTTCTCGTGACAGTGAAGGAAATAGTATAAAGGTTGATTTGAATGTGATGTTAATTAGTTTATACTTGTCACGAATGATTACAACACTATTGTCCAGAACCGTGATACAGTTTTCAAATGAAAGAAAGTGGTCTAATTTCCGTTGCGCACCTGCCCTTAGACAGGTACAGAGACAAATGGCATTCATATTATTTTAAGGGAATATTTTAAATGGAGACTGGATTACCGCGTGGTTTTCCTTGATGGTGCCCGACACGACAGCCTGGAGCGACCATGGGGTCTTTGCCAAGTAAGCGGACTTTTAAACTTGGAACTCCGATTGCGTTCCTGTTACTCACTATTGTATAGTTCATTATGTTTAGCAGTAGATTAATTATTAAGCTCTGCCGGCTCATTTGGGAGAGTCCGAGGAAGCAGTACGTCATCAAAAGTGAGTAACAATCATGAATTCTCCTTGGGAACACGAGACGCACTCCTGACAATTTCTCTTCCGCAGTAAGTTTGCAAGAGCGGTTGCAAACAATGGAACTTTGAAGAACGGATCTCGAAAGCTTCCCGTCTGCAGAAAGCAAACCTTAGTTGGCTTTATTCTATTTCTTAATCCCTCAAATTGGAATTTTCTAGTGCTCCATCTGCAATTGGCATAGCAGTGACGAATATAACATTCATCGTTTTCGTTCCACAAATTGAAACCCCATAATAGCATTCGCGTTAGGGACTATCTGTCAACAGGCATTTGGGTTCATTGCGAGTTTTTTGGTAGACGTGGTAGCGCCAAAAATGAAGTTAACACACAGAATACCGCTTTCTCATACTTTTTCTTCATTATTACTATTAAGGCTTTCTTTCTCTCTCCACTTTCTACTGAGGCAACTAGCACAATGCACACCTGTATTTGAATTCTATTAACTATGATGTGCAGTCGCGGGAAGTGCCTTTAACCTAAGCCAGCAGTTTCAGCTACATGATTGGGATAAGCAAAAGAGACACGTGGCTCACAGAGTGCACGAGTTTCCATCACAAAATATCCCGAAGGCTGATCATCTTAAAATTTTCCTGGAAAGTTCCTCCATGAGTAGGAGAAGTCTTCAGCTCATGGAGGTCTTCAGCTCGCTGACGATTAGAGCCATCCGTTATCGCCGTAGAGATCAAGAAACATCTTGAAGTAGCTGCATCACTTCCACGGTCTAGACTCTTTGAGACTCTCACTCTGGCAATCAAAGACATCAACCTGCCCAGAGAAGATAGCTATTAACCATGATTTTTTTTGCGATTCTACCGAGGGGTCGTGTTGAAATTGGAATGACCGGAGACAATAGGCATATCGATTTCTCAGTTTTGCAAGGGACCGCATTTTGGTTGGTGTTGAATTCAGATGTTTCTAAGTTGCTAGAGTTAGGCAGCTGTTGAGCTCATACCTATATTCATATCCGCGTTCCCCAATATCAATGTGTGGAGGTGCGAAACATGTTTTAGGGGTACGTTCCACCAGCCATATGACTTTTGTTGCTCCTCTTGCATTTCGATTGAATAAAAGATTGCATGCCCCCCATACAATTACTTTCATTGCAGTCTGTGTAATAGCAGCAATAGAGATAGAGCCGTCCTTGCGAAATAGTATAATTCACTAGCAGAGACCTGCGATATAGTATACTTCACCAGCAGAAACATGGGCACTTAATATTATGACAATCTCGCTGGCCCATAATCTAACGTAGAAAAAAGAGTGTAAATAAGTGTAAATAATCCTTCAGCCGGCCTTAAGCCGACGCGGGGCGTGGGGCACTCCAACAATTTGATGAGTCACTGGGTGAATGCTATTTCACAGTACGGTAACTTCAGTAGGCGAACAACGAGGCACCGTATCCCCAAAGAAGCCGTAAATAATCTGGGTGCACACCAAACACATCATCTCACGGCAATAGCGTTGAAACTTCCTGGGTCTATTGCCTCAAACATTTTTAAACGCTTTGAGAAAAAGTATAGTGTAGGTGTCGATCTGACATTGCTAGCGCCAGTCGACACCTATACTATACTTTTCGCTGAAAACGCGAGCATTCTGCTGAGAAGATTCAAAACGCTGGTCGATAGCTAAATTTACTTTTTGCCCAAAACGCTCAAACGCAGACGGGATTGTGAACGCAGCCCACCGCAAGATCAAATAGGAATCTTTAGGTTTTGAAGTCAGCACGACTGCATCGGAATGGGGAACTTTTCGCCTTCCAGAAGTTAACGAATGTTTTTCAACTATGCACAACTTTTTCTCCTCATTTCAGCACTGCTCCAGAATACCTAGAGTAGTTCATGTTTCAACGAACTTATTCCTAAAACTGTGGATAAGGCTGACTATAGATCTCGTACTCATACTGTATTTTGTTCTAAAACATATAGTTGTTTTAGAACAAAATACAGTATGAGTTACGAGCTCTATAGTCAGCCTCATCAACAGTTCAGATCTTCTCATCATTACTCGCATCGGACGAAACAAAGCCAGCAGGCGGTGGTCACCTCACGACAAGGAGGCTGTCATCAAAACCACATATAAGGATGTGGGTTATTGAAACCACTACTCGACATGAAAAGGAGCGGGGCATTAATCACGGATTGAATGCGTGACCTGTGAAGTAGAAAACATGCAAGACTATTTTGTTCTACCAATTTAATCAATTTTCGGGAAAGTCTCGTGACAAAGACTCCACTGCACTGTCATGAGAAGATGTGATCCCAAGTGGGGACTATTTTTGATGAGTGCTAGTGCAACCCGATTATACAATAAGAAGAAAAATGGGCACTACAGAACTATTGCTACCCCATACTGCCGAAATCAAGCCGTTTTTCACCGATCTTTTTCTACAAAGGCGGATTTGGCGGAAAATTGGCTTCTAGAAGTACATCGATTTCCTGAACACGAATATCACATCCACTTCGCCCGAAACTGTGTGGCGACCGCCCCACAGGCCCCGACGGTAAGATGCTCTAAACCACCTAAATTCGCCGAAGACATTGTCCTAGAGGTAGTTTGACCACCGCTGCGCCCAGTTTATTTACGGCTCCTTTAGGGGTACGGTGCCTCGTTGTTCGCCTACTGAATTTACCGTACCGTTTTTATTTCATTCGTCGATCGGTATAACCGCACTTTGGTCATACAGAGAGATCGCTTGCGTTTTATTCAATCCTTCTCCTTCTAGGCCTTTGAAACGTCACTTTGTGTGCGATTGTCAGTCTTTATATATTTGTTTGACCGTCCGCAATATGCTTCATCTGCTTTGGAAAGGGAAATTCATAGCGCAGGTCGCACCAACAGTAAGAGGTCAGTTCCAAAAAGTGATATAGTATTGTGCGGACTAGAAGCACAGCTTGGGTGATAGAGAATTATCACTCTGATAAGATCCGATAAGTGGCTTCAGGAGGCAAGAGTTGCCGAATTAATACCACGCGCGGGAGCAACAGGTGATATAGGTGATGGCTGGGGAACACTATTGGTGGGTGAAGGAGGGATAACAGCTTATTGGGATCTGTGATTTTTCGAAACATTCTGACTTGCCCAGAGGATGAGCGCCTTGCTGAGCCATGCCGCCCGCGACAAGTGGGCGATTCGGGAGTGCCAAACAATTCTAACATTAATCATTACATCAAATATTATATTGTAACAAAGTTGAAAATCAATCTTTTCAGGATATTAGGCTACGCCACTGTACGAGTTCGTGTCGATTGACGTACAACAAAATTAAATCAAGATTTGGAGTCATCTGAGCAAATTTACACATTGCCTTGAAAGTTCATTCTTCAGTGTTTTAGCAGACGCCGAACAGTTGAGGAACCCTTTCTTATCAGTGTCCTTATCGCTATAATGAGTTAGGGTAGCTGTAATGACATAGTCAATAACAGCAGCACTGGGAGCAGGGTGTTGGATTCCGCGGAGCATCGTCATCTCAAAATTCAGCCCCTTCATCGAACACTATTACCTCACACAAGCGTAAAGAAGTTTTGTCACTCTGAACTAAAATTATTTTGTTCTGACATCATCTCGAAGTATTTTTTTGAAGAAATATTACTTTGCTTTTGGTGGACTCGTCAATTTATGGCTACCTTCTTTCAACTGTACATAGTAGGTGAATGAAAATGTTCGAACTCACGTGATGAGTTAACTCCACATCAATAACGTCAGGTCAAACCATCCCATTCGTTGTTCAATAGTTGTAGTGCAAAATCCTGCCAAAGAAAATGAAAATTTCTTCGCTTAACCGCGACCCCCCTTCCTTTCATCTCTCTTGCTTACTTCTCCTGCTTCTTCCTTTCCTCTCTCCTCTTTCCCGTTCTCTACTTGCCGATTCTACTCAAACTTTACTGTACCGCACTGATGCGAAACCCTGTAGCACAAGCGGACAAAAGCATCAGACTGCTCCAACCTCAGAGCAGCCCTTTCTTGCTACGTTTCCACGAAAGAGAAGTGGAAGATCATCATATGATCCTGAAGTAGTGAATGTACATACAGCACAAGGCGCCTATGTCGTTTTCTTGTAGTCAATTCCAATGTGCTGTGTCACTACACGCGACTGCGCGTCTTAGGTAATGCGGTTCAGAAATAGAATTGCAATGTGCTACTTGAATTACTGAAGAAGAAACACGAGGACAGTAATACCCTCTTCATCGCAATTGATCGTGATCACCGGACGAGCATAAGATGGGCAAGATCATTTGTGATTTGCAAAAGGCGACGATACAGAGAGGGGAGAGACCAGAAAACGACGGGCTAGAAAGCACAATGACAACACGTTGACACGGGCGACGTAGGCCGGCATGGGCCTATTAGGCGCCCATGGGCCTAAAACCTGAGCGTCTCGCGGGCTTCGCTGGCCAATTTTTGCTGTTTAATAGGGCAGTACAGGTCCCCGGGCGGGCCGACCACTATCAGTGCACGCTATTATGTAGGCCTCAGCAGTCGTCGCGGACGGTGCTTTTCAAGTGAGGACGGGGTGTTAAATGAGAAGCATAAGGCGATTAGTCTTTGTGGATGGAACGCACAAGCTGTGATCCCTTTTGCATCACTCGACGCTCCATTTGAGCGGATGAAACCTCTCTGATAATCCAGCGCACTAGGCGCGCTTCCAAGAGCTTAACCAGTTCGCGACCAAAGGATACGCCGCAACCCAAAAGATAACGACTTCATTATGAAATGCATCCGAACTCGTCGTCAACACAGAACACAAATCGTGCAATGACGTCAGTCTCTGCGAATTACTCTCATGAGGGTTTTTAGACCTTTTGTACCGATTTCGTTATGTTTATTTCGCGCAGCACTATAAGAAATCTACTACAGTACCCGCCGTAAGTGTTCAAAAAATTACGAAAAAAACGCCGATCCGCGTTTTTTTCGTTTTTTCGTTATAGAGCTGTTCCTGTTGACTTTTTGTATGGATACCCATATATGGCTAGAATCAGCTCGCCGAGCTGTATCCGAGGGTATGCTCATATTCTACGACATTGGGTTTTGGCCGGCGCCACTTTGGCGACACCTTAGCGCCACAACTTTTCTCAACAACATCTGTATAAACTTGCTTACTGGGGCTATTCAGTGCCCTGTTCACGAAAGTGGCATTCATTTCTAGCCATGGCGCCATTTGGCGCCATTAGCGCTACTTTCCAACAGTCTGTATAAACTTGCATAATGGATTCATGGTGCCCTGATCACGAATGTAATATTCATTCCTTGCCATCGCGCCGTTCGGTGCCATTTGGTGCCAATTTGGCGCTACCCCAGTTTTTCGCCAAAATTGATAAAAACATGCATGGGGTGGTGTGGTTCGATGCCCTAATCACGAATCGCCAGCCTTAGCAGAGTGATCGTAGAGTCCATTAGCGCCAAGATTAGGACCAGACCGGTTATGACACTAAAGGAAAGTTCAGGAAATTAGCCGGCGCCTGTGGCACAAGAGCCAAGCGGATGTAATATTTGGTTCTATGGATCACACTATCACGGGGACAAGTTCGCAACCAGTCTGCTGTTGCGAACTGCTTTGGCGCCGGCGGTAGACAGGTGCCAAGCGCACAAGATATTCGTATGCACGCAGTGAGACCACTCTAGTTGATTTGGCGATCTGCGGTATTTTTTGACCGACTCTTGACCCCTGATTTCCTGGAAGTTCCCTCCATCAATTACACTGATGCAGAGTCCGATCGATATGCCTTGGTCGGCGACGTACTGTTATAATGGTCACGTGAATGTGAACTATAAAGACATGCAGTAATCACGTGAACAAGCGGCTATGGTGAGCGCAGAGCCGCCAGCGCCGCAAGCTCACGTGATTTATGTATGCTCTGCAAATGACGATCACGTGACCATTCCACAAACCAGGCTGCCAGTTTATAAAGATTTTGGTGAAAAAAGTAGTGGCGCCAGATTGGCACCAAATGGCACGAGAACGGCGCCATGGCTGGAATGAATGTTACATTCGTGATCAGGGCACCGAGAAACCCCATTATGCAAGTTTATACAGATTTTTTGGGAAAGGTCGTGTCGCCAAAGTGGCGCTAGTGGCGCCAAATCGGCACCACGGCTAGAAATGAATGTCCACTTTCGTGAACAGGGCACTGAATAGCCCCAGTAAGCAAGTTTATACAGACCTTGTTGAGAAAAGTTGTGGCGCTAAGGTGTCGCCAAGTGGCGCAAATGGCGCCGGCCAAAACCCAATGTCGTAGAATATGAGCATACCCTCGGATACAGCTCGGCGAGCTGATTCTAGCCATATATGGGTATCTATACAAAAAGTCAACAGGAACAGCTCTATAACGAAAAACGAAAAAACGCGGATTAGCGTTTTTTTCGTATGAACATGGCGGGTACTGTACTAACCAAGGAGACGGTCAACTTGTCAGCCTGGCCGTTCGCAATTAGGTGCACACTGTTGTACTCGTCTTGAGACGGTGAACTCGAAACTATTTCAAAATTTGCGGAGAGATTCTCTTAGCGGAGTCATGAAGGTTTTTCTTTACTGTTTTTCTTCTTCCTGAGCCGAAGAGCTGGCACCTGTAGCGCGACTCACAACGCTCCTCGCGCAAAATAGGGGCAATATTCGTGTTCAGGGGGTCAAATAACCCCCAGCGACGGCACCTCAGCGAAAGCTGAGGTTCTGACTCAGCTTCGAAAAAGTGGGGTTGGGTTAGTCATGGCTGACTGATAGCCATTAACGATAATACTAGTGATGACCGGTTTTCCAGCTGAAATAATTCTTCAACCAGGTTTCGCCGCCTAAAAACATTACCTGTCTCACTTATTCGTGCGTCTGCATAGTTTTCCTGATTATCGGGAGAAACATCCCGAGACCAGCCATCGAGCTCCAGTCTACGGCAATTACCCATGAAACAGCCTAATTTTCCAAGTTAGCTCGAAATATCAGATTCGCTAGATTGTCTCCAAAGGCAATTTGACCCGCTGAACATGAATATAATGCTATTTCTTTACAAGAACCCTTGTGACATGTGTTACAACAGGGACAAGCGCAAACACTCTTTCAGGCTACAATCGGTCTACACCTTTGAAAAAAACTGATCGCAGGTTACCATACAGGCTAGTGGCTGGCGAGCAGAGGTGTTAGAAGCTTTGTCCGCCATGTTCTTGAAAAAATGCAAAAAGGCGACCGAGAACTGATCCTACGACGTATCGCCTAGGAAATCCGGTCGCTACCTGTTGCTCCCTAGTACCACGCTTCTGACGGCTCACCCTGTACATATAGGTAAAGACGCTTTCCTTGCGATAGCATGCAAAACAGCACGCGAGGAGAGCACGCTTCCATGACTCCGTTCAGAGAACCGTTTTCTGGAGAAAGATTTGAGTTCACCGTCTCAAGACGTGTGCACCTCACTGGAAATGGCCCGGCTGACACCTGTTGAGCTTTCCTGGTGAGAAAAACAATTGTTGCATGAAATCTATTACCTACCGCTTCCTTTGGGAAGCGACCAAGAACACTATCTTCACACCGTCCAATGATTGTTTTCAACGCGCCTGACAGTTCCCAAAAAACTCACTTCACACACGATGTCATGCGGAGTTACAGCTGGCTAGCTCAAGGAAAGTCTTTCCCTACAGGGTCGCGCACTACAAGAAAAGCCAGTCGACAAGAATACTCCATGACAGTGAGAGTGTCGTTATTAACAACTCCTCTGTTTCCTTAGTCCTCCAGTTTTGCCTAGTCGCTGTCCTCAACGCTGATTCAGGACTTGAGAGATGAAGAAGGTTAATAGGAGTGGGAACTTTGTAAGTGATCAACATACAAACTGGAAGTTCTTAGATCATTGATATCGACCAAGCTAATAACTGCTGGATTTTAATCTTCACGGTCAAATACGACCCTCCTCCCCTGCGTTGTGGTTTCTACAACGACGGCGTGCCCTGGAATTACTGTAGGAACAGTTGCTGTTTCACCTAGAAAGACAGCCTGAAGAAAATCATAACCGTCTCAAATCTATAATGGATCGGGGAAAAGGTCACCTGAGCAGGGGAAACTCAGCTTGCTTTTGTTTTCGTTGAAGGTGGTGTCGAATTCATCGCAAGGGCTTCAGAAAAATACTTCTGTTTCCAAAGCATGTGGGGGCTTCCATCTTGAGTAGTCTCAAGAAGGTTCTCGTCAAAACTCTCCTCGATAACGGCAAAGTTAGAGCAGTCGATGAGCGGCCAACATGCTGCTCCCTGACTTTATTACGGTTCTCATTTCTGGCCCTCACCTGGAGAAATTTCTATGTGGAGAAATTTCTGTATCTTGGAGGGAGAGGAACTTATCCTTTTAGACATTTAAAGTTTGCACTGTCTGAAACAGTGCTACTGGAATCCTGAGGCGGAAGTGATGGCCAGTACCAGGGTACCGATGTCGATGAGTCCGTAAAGCTGCAGAACTGTGTGAAGGCTCATGCGGTCACTTCGAAGGCTGGTAATATTAGGTTGTCCGGAAAGTTCTGCACGTTTCGAGTGTTTCACTTTAAACGATCATAACTTTCTTAACACTCATCGGATTTAA
Source organism: Cooperia oncophora (assembly GCA_036418165.1). NCBI lineage: Eukaryota > Metazoa > Nematoda > Chromadorea > Rhabditida > Trichostrongylidae > Cooperia > Cooperia oncophora. The sequence continues at coordinate 11,554 of MU947148.1, forward strand.
TCCAAATAAGCACCATTCGAATCAGCACACTTTTGCCAATGTGACAGCAGTCGAGAAATCCCATCAAAGAAAAAAACTTCGAGAGTTCACGAAATCCACGAAGGCTTTTTTTGCCTGGTCCTGATTGATGAAGTATTTTCCAGCAAGGGAGTTCTGAAAATGTTTGAAAAGGTGATAGTCGGTTGGTGAAAGGTCTGGAGAATATGGCGGGAGGTAGAACTTCAACCCCAATTCGTTCAATTTATGGATAGTGATTTGTGAAACGTGTGGGCGGGCGTTGTCATGCAGAAGAATCGGACCCTTTCTGTTGACAAGTGCTGGCTGCAGCTGACGCAATTTTCGGTACATTTCGTCGATTTCTTCACAGTCTCTGCTGTGATGGTTTGGCCTGGTGACAAAAAGTTATAGTGGATCACACCAGCCGATGACCACCAAACCGTGACCAGAATCTTTTTTTCGTGAGGGTTCGGCTTTGAAAATTACCTCGGTGGTTCGTCGAATCCAACCACTGTCCGGAACGTCTCCTGTTATCATACATGATCCATTTTTCATCACAGGTGACAATTCGGTTCAAAAACGGGTCGTTTCTGTTGCGCAAAAGCAGTGAAGAAGAAACCTCGAGACGTGCCAATTTCTGCCGGTCACTCAAATTGTGGGCACCCACACTTATCGAGTTTTTTCACCTTCCCAATGCGTTTCAGACCATCTGCAACAGTGATTGCCAACGCCTAGCTTTTCTGCAATCTCTCGAACTGTTTGGGATGGGTCAGCCTCCAAAATCCCCTTAAAATCCTCGTCAGATATTGCTTTAGGCTGAAATCTCCAGAACGAAATTTGTTGAGCCATTGCCGCACAGTGCTTTCTCTAGCACTATTGGGCCCCCACACCTGGTTAAGCTGTTTCGATTGCGGATTGCCCCAATTTATAGTCGAAGAAAAAAATCGTCCGAAGTGCTCTTTTCACATGCTTGAAAAAATCTTGAAAAAAGGGGGTTCATCAAGCAATGGTGAAACGGCAGTTATACCATCAGATAGCGCAAAGAATTCTCTTCAGGATGTACTACTGAGACGCAAGGGAGAGTGAGTTTTTAATCAGCAATGAATGTTCAAAAAATAGTAACACAAAACGTGCAGAACTTTCCGGACAACCTAATATTTTTGAGGTTCTCATCTTTTTCGTGAAATTTGGTAATGTTTCGGTAATGTTTTGTAAAATTCGCTCCGAAATGATATGTTTACTAAGAGATGGCACCACTAATTCGGCCCAATCCTATAGATATACGTACCATAGGAGGGTCACCGGTAGAGCAAACTACTTGAAATAGACACCTTTCACACCGGTAGAACGACAACTACTCGGAAAATGGACACCTTTCACACGGGGAAAGAGACGAAAACTCGACCTGAAAAACTCAAAAAAGGCAAACTGCAAATGCAGAAATGTTCACATACCTTTTAATGATGTATGAATACGAAGAAAAAGAATCGCGGGAATTTCCGCGATTACCATAACAGAGAATAACTATTCAAAAATACTCGCAAGGTGCCTATCCCCTTCAATGTGCCACTCACTGATAGATTTCTGACAAAGATACACTGGAAGACAAGTCACTAGAAGAAAACGGGGAAAAATAAAGAAAGAAAAATTTTGAACGCGAGCGAGCAGTCTAACAAATTGCCTGTTGAAGTCGTCCTTACACTTGTTCATTTGCACTTTTGAACAGTTTTTGCTGCGCTCATAAGAAATACAACTGCTCACTACCTTCTTTGTTACTACGTAAACTCCGTAACTGAATCAACGGTCACGCGCGGAATATAAATACCCAACCGACAGATCTTTCTACACTTCTCGTACTCAAAATTGCCTCTTCCAACCCCTTGTTTCCAGGAATTGTTGGCTAGTCCCCATTATGAGCGAATTCAGCCCAAACAATGTCTTCCAGTGAACTGTTTCTTCTGGATTTGTGTGAAATTTCCGATGCTCACTGAATTCAGCCAACCAGTAGTGATGAGGTGTCTTTGGCCATACAAATGAAGCTGTCCCAATTACTTCTGTACCTCATTATGCTTGCGACATACGGAAAAAGGTAATCGTTCTCATAAAGCTGGGAAGTAGACTTTTATTGGCCGTGGGAGAACAAGTCTTTCATGCTTCTCAACATAACACGTCCTCGTCAACCTCACTAAACCTCGTTCCTAGCCAATTTCAGAGTTTAATTGCTCCCGCTCTCTAGTTATAGACTGCTGTTTCAACATGTAAGTCTGGCGAAATGGCAGTGAAATGAAAACATCCACGCAACCGGCTTGACCTGACATGTTCTGTGAATACTATACCTTCTATTAGCCTCACGAATGCTGCTTTTCCCACCAACGTGCCCGCTGGCTGGTTCGCCAACTCACGTAGAGGTTTCCATAGCCATTCTTAGCCCTAAGGCAGTTCAGACTTCGCGACGGCAGCGCTTCGGTCGCGCGTTCGACGCGATCGATGCAGTCGAAAGCATGCGCATCGATCGCGTCGAACGCGCGACCGAAGCGCTGCCGTCGCGAAGTCTGAACGCTGCCTAATGCCTGTCTTCTTAGAGTCGGACAGATCGTGTTCTTGTTAATTCATTGCCATTACTCGTGTCGCTCGTGTTGCCTTTGTGTACATCGGGTTCAGTTAATACTGCGAAGGGTTGAGTAGCACTCATGGCAAATCGCAGCTCGATAGAACCTGACTTTCTTATCTCCTCTGCCCACATTACGGTTTGGAGACAAGCGTTAAAGCGTTTACCATGGAATTTTCGTCGCGCATTTCATTTGTCGTAACGGCCTTTTGTGACGAAGAAAACTTACCCTGAGTTGTCAGGAAAATAAAGGATGGATAAAGTCTTCGCCGTTGATCAATCCCTTTGTGGGATGCGGCACGCATTCTACTTCCATTCAGAATCGTAGTGGCTTATTGAATGCGATGTGGCGACTTGCGGGGGCCAGCCGATGTACAAGTCAGTGTTTTATCCTCCCAGACGAATCTGGTACCAATTTACCGTCCCCGGGGTAGAAGGCTTGGTTGGCCTGGGCGGGAGTCGACCCGGGATTCGAACCCAGGACCGCGCGAGTGGTAAGCGCGCCATTTGTCACTACATCACCTCCGGCTTAGGAATGTTGGAAAGCAAATTTTGGCTCTGTAGCACTCTTATACTTCACTCATGGTAGGCTGATTAGAACTATTTTGACTGCAGAACCTACTCAGAGTTGAATCCTCCCAGTAGGATCTGCTACCAACTCCCAGACTTGTTCAAAAGGTGGTATCAGATGGGGCGAAGGATAAGTAAACGCTGAATTGTTCATAGGTTGAGCCCCGAATATTATTCGTTAGCCATATCACATCCATAGAGCCACTTTATAATAGTTCTGTACGCGATTAGAATGTGTGCTGCATCAGAACAAGGACTGATCAAAGGCGAAAGCGTTATCCACAGCCGTCTATGGGTTGGCCTCTGCAATTCAAGGTGCTTAAGCTTCAGGAAGCCCTACTATTTCGTATCGAAGTCACATGCGTGACGCATCCTTTCGGTGACTTTCAACGCCTGGTAGTTTCCTATTTTATTTTGTCGTCAGCATTCATTCTTTGACATTTTTGGCATTTATCGTTGCATCGACGCCCAACCTCATAGAGGAAAATGCGTTGAACCCGATTTTTTCATATTTTATCGATTCTATGTGCACTCCTTATCTCGCAGATGAGAAGGCGTGGCTGCGTGCTTTACTTGAATATGGCATAGGATAGGTTTCGTAAGAGATATTCTCTCGGAACAACTGTCATCGTATGTTATGCTGAACAAGGTTAGTACTCTAACTGTGACGAAATGGAAGCATCCCCTCGGAAGAGCAGCCTTTCATATAAAGTACGCAGCCACCTCACCCGCACCTTCGAGCCATGTGGTATCTCGTGAAAAAATTCCTGCAAGAAATTGTAGGAGCTGGTCCACGCCCGATACTTGTTCTATCCCCCTTTACTTAAGTTGCCATTCATGCTTTCTTCAGGTCCACCAGAATGCTCACTAAGTTTCTCATAGTGGCAGCTGTGGCCTTTGCTATCGACGGCATAGCTCACCGTACAGTCGTGGTCAGGAGATCGCAAGTGCATGATGGGAGAATATCGAGCATGACGTAAGTCCCTTCTCCCCATTCTTACTTCTTCACCACTACATGTTGCATGTAGGCGTAGATGGTGTAGTGGCAAGTGGCACACTTACCACACGCCCGATTCAGGGATCAAATCCTGAAACGGCTCCCGCCTGAGCCAATCGAACACTCGACTGTTCCCGCCAGAAACGCAAATTAGCCAGATGAGAATAAGAAAGTGATTTACAATCGCAGGAACCTTTTTTTCAAACTTTCGATGTGGGAACGTTCTCCAAATTCTTTTTTTTTTCTTTTTTTTTTTTTTTTTTTTTCTCTTTCTCTTTGTTTTTTTTTTTTTTTTTGTCTGTCCGGAACGTCTCCTGTTATCATACATGATCCATTTTTCATCACAGGTGACAATTCGGTTCAAAAACGGGTCGTTTCTGTTGCGCAAAAGCAGTGAAGAGGAAACCTCGAGACGTGCCAATTTCTGCCGGTCACTCAAATTGTGGGGCACCCACTTATCGAGTTTTTTCACCTTCCCAATGCGTTTCAGACCATCTGCAACAGTGGATTTGCCAACGCCTAGCTTTTCTGCAATCTCTCGAACTGTTTGGGATGGGTCAGCCTCCAAAATCCCCTTAAAATCCTCGTCAGATATTGCTTTAGGAAATCTCCAGAACGAAATTTGTTGAGCCATTGCCGCACAGTGCTTTCTCTAGCACTATTGGGCCCCCACACCTGGTTGAGCTGTTTCGATTGCGGATTGCCCCAATTTATAGTCGAAGAAAAAATCGTCCGAAGTGCTCTTTTCACATGCTTGAAAAAATCTTGAAAAAAGGGGGTTCAATCAAGCAATGGTGAAACGGCAGTTATACCATCAGATAGCGCAAAGAATTCTCTTCAGGATGTACTACTGAGACGCAAGGGAGAGTGAGTTTTTAATCAGCAATGAATGTTCAAAAAATAGTAACACAAAACGTGCAGAACTTTCCGGACAACCTAATATTTTTTGAGGTTCTCATCTTTTTCGTGAAATTTGGTAATGTTTCGGTAATGTTTTGTAAAATTCGCTCCGAAATGATATGTTTACTAAGAGATGGCACCACTAATTCGGCCCAATCCTATAGATATACCATAGGAAGGGTCACCGGTAGAGCAAACTACTTGAAAATGGACACCTTTCACACGGGGAAAGAGACGAAAACTCGACCTGAAAAACTCAAAAAAGGCAAACTGCAAATGCAGAAATGTTCACATACCTTTTAATGATGTATGAATACGAAGAAAAAGAATCGCGGGAATTTCCGCGATTACCATAACAGAGAATAACTATTCAAAAATACTCGCAAGGTGCCTATCCCCTTCAATGTGCCACTCACTGATAGATTTCTGACAAAGATACACTGGAAGACAAGTCACTAGAAGAAAACGGGGAAAAATAAAGAAAGAAAAATTTCAACGCGAGCGAGCAGTCTAACAAATTGCCTGTTGAAGTCGTCCTTACACTTGTTCATTTGCACTTTTGAACAGTTTTTGCTGCGCTCATAAGAAATACAACTGCTCACTACCTTCTTTGTTACTACGTAAACTCCGTAACTGAATCAACGGTCACGCGCGGAATATAAATACCCAACCGACAGATCTTTCTACACTTCTCGTACTCAAAATTGCCTCTTCCAACCCCTTGTTTCCAGGAATTGTTGGCTAGTCCCCATTATGAGCGAATTCAGCCCAAACAATGTCTTCCAGTGAACTGTTTCTTCTGGATTTCTGTGAAATTTCCGATGCTCACTGAATTCAGCCAACCAGTAGTGATGAGGTGTCTTTGGCCATACAAATGAAGCTGTCCCAATTACTTCTGTACCTCATTATGCTTGCGACATACGGAAAAAGGTAATCGTTCTCATAAAGCTGGGAAGTAGACTTTTATTGGCCGTGGGAGAACAAGTCTTTCATGCTTCTCAACATAACACGTCCTCGTCAACCTCACTAAACCTCGTTCCTAGCCAATTTCAGAGTTTAATTGCTCCCGCTCTCTAGTTATAGACTGCTGTTTCAACATGTAAGTCTGGAAATGGCAGTGAAATGAAAACATCCACGCAACCGGCTTGACCTGACATGTTCTGTGAATACTATACCTTCTATTAGCCTCACGAATGCTGCTTTTCCACCAACGTGCCCGCTGGCTGGTTCGCCAGCTCACGTAGAGGTTTCCATAGCCATTCTTAGCCCTAAGGCAGTTCAGACTTCGCGATGGCAGCGCTTCGGTCGCGCGTTCGACGCGATCGATGCAGTCGAAAGCATGCGCATCGATCGCGTCCAACGCGCGACCGAAGCGCTGCCGTCGCGAAGTCTGAACGCTGCCTAATGCCTGTCTTCTTAGAGTCGCACAGATCGTGTTCTTGTTAATTCATTGCCATTACTCGTGTCGCTCGTGTTGCCTTTGTGTATGGTGGGTTCAGTTAATACTGCGAAGGGTTGAGTAGCACTCATGGCAAATCGCAGCTCGATAGAACCTGACTTCTTATCTCCTCTGCCCACATTACGGTTTGGAGACAAGCGTTAAAGCGTTTACCATGGAATTTTCGTCGCGCATTTCATTTGTCGTAACGGCCTTTTGTGACGAAGAAAACTTACCCTGAGTTGTCAGGAAAATAAAGGATGCATAAAGACTCCACCATGGATTAATCCCTTTGTGGAATGCGGCATTCATTCTATTTCCATTCAGAATCGTAGTGGCTGATTGAATGCCATTTGGCGAATTGCGGGGCCAGCCGAAGGACAAGTCAGTGTTCTAATGCTCCCAGACGAATCTGGTACCAATTTGTCGTCCCGAGGGAGTAGAAAGGCTCGGTTGGCCTAGGCGGGAGTTGGCGCGGGATTCAAATACAGGACCGCGAGGGTGGCAAGCGCGCCATTTGTCACTACATCATCCGGCTTAGGAATGTTGGAAAGCAAATTTTGGCTCTGTAGCACTCTTATACTTCACTCATGGTAGGCTGATTAGAACTATTTTGACTGCAGAACCTACTCAGAGTTGAATCCTCCCAGTAGGATCTGCTACCAACTCCCAGACTTGTTCAAAAGGTGGTATCAGATGGGGCGAAGGATAAGTAACGCTGAATTGTTCATAGGTTGAGCCCCGAATATTATTCGTTAGCCATATCACATCCATAGAGCCACTTTATAATAGTTCTGTACGCGATTAGAATGTGTGCTGCATCAGAACAAGGACTGATCAAAGGCAAAAGCTTTATCCTTCGCTGTCTATGAGTTGGCCTCTGCAATTCAAGGTGCTTAAGCTCAGGAAGCCCTACTATTTCGTATCGAAGTCACATGCGTGACGCATCCTTTCGGTGACTTCAACGCCTGGTAGTTTCCTATTTTATTTTGTCGTCAGCATTCATTCTTTGACATTTTTGGCATTTATCGTTGCATCGACGCCCAACCTCATAGAGGAAAATGCGTTGAACCCGATTTTTCCATATTTTATCGATTCTATGTGCACTCCTTATCTCGCAGATGAGAAGGCGTGGCTGCGTGCTTTACTTGAATATGGCATAGGATAGGTTTCGTAAGAGATATTCTCTCGGAACAACTGTCATCGTATGTTATGCTGAACAAGGTTAGTACTCTAACTGTGACGAAATGGAAGCATCCCCTCGGAAGAGCAGCCTTTCATATAAAGTACGCAGCCACCTCACCCGCACCTTCGAGCCATGTGGTATCTCGTGAAAAAATTCCTGCAAGAAATTGTAGGAGCTGGTCCACGCCCGATACTTGTTCTATCCCCCTTTACTTAAGTTGCCATTCATGCTTTCTTCAGGTCCACCAGAATGCTCACTAAGTTTCTCATAGTGGCAGCTGTGGCCTTTGCTATCGACGGCATAGCTCACCGTACAGTCGTGGTCAGGAGATCGCAAGTGCATGATGGGAGAATATCGAGCATGACGTAAGTCCCTTCTCCCCATTCTTACTTCTTCACCACTACATGTTGCATGTAGGCGTAGATGGTGTAGTGGCAAGTGGCACACTTACCACACGCCCGATTCAGGGATCAAATCCTGAAACGGCTCCCGCCTGAGCCAATCGAACACTCGACTCTTCCCGCCAGAAACGCAAATTAGCCAGATGAGAATAAGAAAGTGATTTACAATCGCAGGAACATTTTTTTCAAACTTTCGATGTGGGAACGTTCTCCAAATCCTGTTACTTTCTGGGTATCGTTTTTTGCTCAAGTTATGTGTTGGGTTGAGGGGGGGGCTTGTCCACGGACGCGCTTGTGATTATGGTGGCGGTACACCCCAACAATCCAAGCAGAGACGTACCTTCGTGATTTCTGCAAACGGTAGAGTGTGTGACGGCGCGTGAATTGGGGTGCTGCCTAGGCACCCCTCAGCTTCCAACCAGTAAGAACAGCGACGGTGTAGCAGAGTTTTTGGGCCCATTTTCTGACAATATTATGCATTGGCGAGTTAAGGCGCACAAAATGCTGCATCGTGGTGTCTCACCTGCGGCGTGCACGACAAGCCGTTGGAAGGGTCTTTAGGTGTGCAGTTCTACACACACCCAATGGCTACGCTCTGCATTTTACATGTCGTCATCTATGGCCGTGTTTATAGACAGCTCCAGCAACAAGCTCAGAAAGCCTTTTCCTGACAGTTGAAAACAGACTGTACACTCACCACACTCACCTCTAGAAGATGCCATTTGCTTGGTGAATGGGTATGCAGCTATTACAGCGCGCCATTTTCTCTGCATAAAAGTGCGTCGGAACAGGACTGGAGGGCACTGACACCCGATGCTGTCTCCCGATCCCGCCCCTGTTATCTTCAAAGTGTAGCAATTGCGTCAGTTTCAAAGTTCCGGAGCGCTGTCAGCGGTAGAGATGGAACAAATGTGAGTGGCGCTTCGGCTCACGGGCCGTACAGTAGAGTAGGCGAAGTCCCCGAACAACACTCCGGCATCGCGACCCTCCAGAATTTTTCCGAGTCCTTTTGAGTAAAGAATGTTGCACGGTACCGCAGCCGCAGCCCCACTCGCCCCAAGTAGCAAGAAGTAAGTGTGCAGTTTGCTCTCAATACAGAAATACAGAAATGGATGGAAGAATTTATCGCAGGCAAGCCAATCAAATGTAGCTATTTGATGTGGACCTTTTAGTAAGCGCTTCATCGTTCGTGTCGAACGAGCGATCGAAGCGCTGTCGTCGCGAAGTCTGAACGCTGCCTCGTCGAGGAAGCGTGGTAAGTCCAGTCGCACGAGTACGAAAGCTATGAAGTCGCATGGCCTGAGAGATTTATCCAGTGCCAAAATGATATTCACTAAATTGGTTTATTTCAGAGAACGAGACAAACGAGGGCGATTCCCAACATTATCAGACGGTCCTCCAGGAATTAGCCCAGATCAAGTCCAACGGCGTTCTTTGCCAATTCTACAATCCATACACGAAACTTTAGCACGACGATCACCTCAACATCCACGACGTGTGATTTACGTACTCCATCGACCGATATTTCTCAGAAAAGGTCGAGTTGTTAAAGCTCCGCAGTACTATCCTGAAGAAAGCTTGTCACAAGTTAATGAAGTACAAGAATACGGAGACCAGGGGGGCTTCATGCCCTCAGCAGCTCCAGCCCAGGAAATGCCCTATGCACCGCCTACACCCGCATTTAGTGGTGGACGTGGGTCGTCAGGATCGTCATATAGTGCACCTGGTTCGCAATTCTTTCCAGGAACAATTTCAATTCGCAGCTCGGGAGGGCAAGAATACGGATCTCAGAGAGGCTCCATGCCCTCAGCAGCTGCAGCCAGGAAGCCCCTATGCTCCACCGACTCCACTTAGTGCACCTTCCCGCTCCGTCTAGCTCTTCTTACAGTCAACCTGGTTCTTCCTTCACTCCTGCCAGTTCACGATTCAGCACACCTAGTGCTCAATATGGTGGATCTGGCTCGACAGTTACAGTCCAAGAAATGCCCTATGCGCCCCCTACACCCGCGTTCGGTGGTGCGCGTGGCCCGTCAGGTCCGTCATATGGTTCATCTGGCTCGGCAGTCACAGCCCAGGCAGCTCCATATGCGCCTCCTACACCCGCATTCAGTGGTGCGCGTGGCCCGTCAGGCCCGTCATATGGTTCATCTGGCTCGGCGGTCACAGCCCAGGAAGCTCCATATGCGCCTCCTACACCAGCATTCAGTGGTGCGCGCGGCCCGTCAGGCCCGTCATATGGTTCATCTGGCTCGGCAGCCACAGCCCAGGAGCGCCATATGCGCCTCCTACACCCGCGTTCGGTGGTGCGCGTGGCCCGTCAGGACCGTCATATGGTTCATCTGGCTCGGCAGCCACAGCCCAGGAAGCGCCATATGCGCCTCCTACACCCGCGTTCGGTGGTGCGCGTGGCCCGTCAGGACCGTCATATAGCGCTCCTGGTTCGCAATTGCAGTATACTGAAGAGGTTCTATGCCCTCAGCAGTCCCCGTCCAGGAAACTCCCTATGCTCCTCCGACTCCACAGCTTGCTGGACCTGGCTCACAATTTGGCCAAGGTGGTCAGGGGGCAGGGTACGGCCAATCTTTCATGCCGGAAGTCCCACAAGAGGTGATGGAGGAAGTGGTATCAGAAGAGTCGCCATACGCGCGCCGAAAAGGCCGGACCCGCTCCTAGAGAAGAGAGCTGTGACCATATTTGTTTCGTTGTGTTTGTGAGTGATCGAATGAATTTTCAGGAGACAAATTCATTCGATACTCGGACAAAGCACAACGAAACAAATATAGGTCACCAGCTCTCTTTCTCTAGGAACGGCGTCGGCCTTTTCGGCGCGCGTATGGCGACTCTTCTGATACCACTTCCTCCATCACCTCTTGTGGGACTTCCGGCATGAAAGATTGGCCGTACCCTGCCCCCTGACCACCTTGGCCAAATTGTGAGCCAGGTCCAGCAAGCTGTGGAGTCGGAGGAGCATAGGGAGTTTCCTGGACAGGGACTGCTGAGGGCATGGAACCCTCTTCAGTATACTGCAATTGCGAACCAGGAGCGCTATATGACGGCGTCCTGACGGGCACGCCACACCGAAACGCGCGGGTGTAGGAGGCGCATTTATTGGCGCTTCCTGCGGCTGTGGCCTGCCGCAGGCCAGATAACCTATGACGCGTCCTGACGGGCACGCGCCACCACGAACGCGGATGTGGAGGCGCATATGGCGCCTCCCTCGGTTGCTGGCCTGCCGAGCCAGATTGAAACCATTATGACGCGGCCTGACGGCGCGGCACCACTGAATGCCTGGTGGTAGGAGGCAGGCGCATATTGGAGCTTCCTGGCTGTGACGGCCGAAGCCAGATGAACATATGACGGGCGCTGACCGACGGCCACGCGCACCACTGAATGCGGGTGTAGGAGGCGCATATGGAGCTGCCTGGGCTGTGACTGCCGAGCCAGATGAACCATATGACGGACCTGACGGGCCACGCGCACCACCGAACGCGGGTGTAGGGGGCGCATAGGGCATTTCTTGGACTGTAACTGTCGAGCCAGATCCACCATACTGAGCACTAGGTGTGCGCTGAATCGTGAACTGGCAGGAGTGAAGGAAGAACCAGGTTGACTGTAAGAAGAGCTAGACGGAGCGGAAGGTGCACTAAATTTGTGGAGTCGGTGGAGCATAGGGGGCTTCCTGAGCTGCAGCTGCTGAGGGCATGGAGCCTCTCTGAGATCCGTATTCTTGCCCTGAGCTGGAGGAACCGAATTGCGAACCAGGTGCACTATATGACGATCCTGACGACCCACGTCCACCACTAAATGCGGGTGTAGGCGGTGCATAGGGCATTTCCTGGGCTGGAGCTGCTGAGGGCATGAAGCCCCCCTGGGTCTCCGTATTCTTGTACTTCATTAACTTGTGACAAGCTTTCTTCAGGATAGTACTGCGGAGCTTTAACAACTCGACCTTTTCTGAGAAATATCGGTCGATGGAGTACGTAAATCACACGTCGTGGATGTTGAGGTGATCGTCGTGCTAAAGTTTCGTGTATGGATTGTAGAATTGGCAAAGAACGCCGTTGGACTTGATCTGGGCTAATTCCTGGAGGTCCGTCTGATAATGTTGGGAATCGCCCTCGTTTGTCTCGTTCTCTGAAATAAACCAATTTAGTGAATATCATTTTGGCACTGGATAAATCTCTCAGGCCATGCGTCTTCATACTTCGTAACTCGTGCGACTGGACTTACCACGCTTCCTCGACGAGGCAGCGTTCAGACTTCGCGACGACAGCGCTTCGATCGCTCGTTCGACACGAACGATGAAGCGCTTACTAAAAGGTCCACATCAAATAGCTACATTTGATTGGCTTGCCTGCGATAAATCTTCCAGCCTCCATTTCTGTATTTCTGTATTGAGAGCAAACTGCACACTTACTTCTTGCTACTTGGGGCGAGTGGGGCTGCGGCTTTTTGCGGTACCGTGCAACATTCTTTACTCAAAAGGACTCGGAAAAATCTGGAGGGTCGCGATGCCGGAGTGTTGTTCGGGGACTTCGCCTACTCTACTGTACGGCCCGTGAGCCGAAGCGCCACTCACATTTGTTCCATCTCTACCGCTGACAGCGCTCCGGAACTTTGAAACTGACGCAATTGCTACACTTTGAAGATAACAGGGGCGGGATCGGGAGACAGCATCGGGTATCAGTGCCCTTCCAGTCCTGTTCCGACGCACTTTTATGCAGAGAAAATGGCGCGCTGTAATAGCTGCATACCCACTCACCAAGCAAATGGCATCTTCTAGAGGTGAGTGTGGTGAGTGTACAGTCTGTTTTCAACTGTCAGGAAAAGGCTTTCTGAGCCTTGTTGCTGGAGCTGTCTATAAACACGGCCATAGATGACGACATGTAAAATGCAGAGCGTAGCCATTGGGTGTGTGTAGAACTGCACACCTAAAGACCCTTCCAACGGCTTGTCGTGCACGCCGCAGGTGAGACACCACGATGCAGCATTTTGTGCGCCTTAACTCGCTAATGCATAATATTGTCAGAAAATGGGCCCAAAAACTCTGCTACACCGTCGCTGTTCTACTGCTGGAGGCTGGAAGGGGTGCCTAGGCAGCACCCCAATTCACGCGCCGTCACACACTCACTCTACCGTTTGCAGAAATCACGAAGGTACGTCTCTGCTTGGATTGTTGGGGTGTACCGCCACCATAATCACAAGCGCGTCCGTGGACAAGCCCCCCCCT
>MU947153.1:0-10880 GCA_036418165.1 Cooperia oncophora
CCCTAATAGCCCTAGCTTACCGTTCGCTACAATTGGAAGCCGAGCTACACGCGCTGTAGTAGAGACAAGCATCTAATGAGTCGTCTGGGACGCATGAGCTAGGTGGGTTCAGACCAAAGGAGTTATTGCGTTTAGGGGTCATACTACCTCTAGGAACACGATTTCAGCGAATTTGTTAACTTTGGGGATTTTTGGGCCTGTAGCGCAGTCGCCTAGTGGTATCGGGCTGAGATGTGTCAGTAAGTAAAACTACACCATGATACAACTTTTTCAGCCGAACCTGCCCTTGGAGAAAAAAATCGGTCAAAAACTGTTCTGTTTCCAGATGATTAGGGCAGAAAAGAGTTAATAGTGGCGAAAACTGCAAATAGTAGCTGGGAATCTATAACAGTTAATTGGATCTTACCTTTCAAAATGAGGAGACCCACAGACGCAGCCGTCAAAATGTTGACCATGGTCACTGGCTCGGCGGATTCTCGTTCGAGAACGGGGATGTGTCGCATAAATTGCGAATCTGAGCAGGCCACATACTGTGATTACGACGTTTTAGTTATAGAAACGGTATCGACCCCATTCTGGGGCAATCTAAAGACCTTCGAAGAAAGAGAAGTACAGTCTGATATTTGGGTCAAAGTCAATTATTCCGAGGGAAACAAGAAACGAACTCAAGTCGGTGAGAAAAAGGAGAACAGACAGTTACAAGCAAAACTAAAATAAAATGTCATTACACTGGAATGATATTCAGGACACATGGGAAATGGTCTCCATTAGGTTGAGAGGAATAGGGTCAGGGTTAAAAAGAGCCGAATGAGCTCTGAACACGACCCATGAAATCATTACTTACCATTCCTTGACAGTACCATTGCTGATGTAGTATAGCTCGTGTTCCTGTGCCAAGGACGTAACTTGCAGCTCTTTGGAAGGTTTTAGGGGGCTCTTACCACGTCAAAAAGATTTAGGGTGTTCCGAGCTTGCTTCGGCTAGCTTGTCGATTACAGCATTCCCTTTTGCAATAACAACCGCAGCTGGAAATCTCTTTGTTCTCAGAGAGAGAAGCGACTGACGATTGCAGGATTCGCCTCAGCTGGCACTGGCTGAAATTGTTTTCTTCTTTGACAGCGAATTCATGACGGTTTTTGTCCACACGACCACCCGTACGAGTCAGGAAGTGCGTGAAAGTGGTTGAGATGAGTTGACCTATGTTCAAATTCGTGAGGGATATTTCTATAAAACGATCCATTTTGTATGGTCCTGTAGATATGTCGAGCGCAGTGCACTCCATGCAGTCCTGTAAAGTCCTGCAAAGCCTCAAAGTCATACCCATTTCACTCATTTCTTATGACTTTTTCACTTCACTTCTTTCACTCACTCATTTTTTTTTATTTTGGGGGGCATTTAGTACTAGATTGCAAAGGATAAGGGCCGGCGAAGAAGGTTTCTCTTCGAGAGGAAGAGGGAAGAGAGCTCAGGGAGGACAAACCACCTTCTTCCCGCAAAAAAGGATTTTCGCATTTTGGAAGAAGTGGCACAGTAATCTCGAAGCTCTTAGGCTGCTCTCACACTCTGCAGCAACTCCACCAGCGGTAGGGACTCGGGTCGTTCAGGCGTGGTGCCGCTTTTCAAAAAAACGGTTTTGCGCATAATTGTAGGGGGCTTCGCTCGCGAGGACGCTGAAAAGTGTGGCTTAGTTTTTCGTCTGCGCGCGTTACGGCAAAGGTAAAAAACGAGTGAAAAGCAAAGTCTTCGAATCTGCTTCGTCGGGCCTCTATATCGGGTGTAGGTTCCTGTGCAACTTTGACCAGTTGCTGAGTGGGGGGTCCTTATAAAGGGACTACTGGAATCGAAGCGAAAAATCGCCGCAAGTGAGCTCCCAACTTGGGTCACGTGCTCAAGGGTGAACGGCTTCTTGCAATGGTTTCATCAACGATTAGAGCACTACGCAGCTCGAGCACCGGATGGCCTAGTGGATAGAGTGGAGGTTTCGCAATTGGACAGTGAGGGAGGGGTTAAAGGTTTCGCTCCGCCTTCCGCCGGCGGTTTTTTGGCATTTATTTAGATTTTCAGCTGTTCTCCCGCTCCCGATATGTGTTTTGGGCAATGAATAAACTGGATATTCGCATTTGTGGGCAATCTGGAGTAGCTATACCTACATGAACGATGTGCTATCAACTACTCCGATTTTCACGCACCTTTGAACAAGATTGTTGCTGGACGTTGATCCCCATAGGCTAGACAGTGGATCTGATTGCGAATTTAGTAACTTCTGATGTGGTTTCAATCATAGACAATTTGGAGCCACATCTTCATCCCACTGAATTCGTTATGTACACCCATATAGGGACGTTCAACGCTATTCTGGAGCCAAATTGGGACGCCAAGAATAGGTGTTCTATTTGTGATCAGGGCCACTGATTCCCACTAAAAACGAATTTTCGGTCAAAACAACTGTTTTGACCTTCCTGTGTTTGCTTACTGGGTTGTCCAGGGTCGTCAACGATACGTCATCGCTGTTTACAGAAGATGATGAGACTGCCGCGTCATAACTGCGATCTCAAGCCCATCGAACGCCGAAACATTTCAAAAAAAAAATTTTTCGCTCAAAACTTGCTCCCAGGGGTAATCGACAGTCCTGATCACGATTCTAGACTTTATTTTCGGTTCCAGTGCCATCTGACACGGTTCATAGCCCGAAAGAGCATGAGCGCTGTGCATACTAACGAATTTGAAAGAAAAAGCAGTATTGCTCCATAAAAGTAGGATCGTTTAGTTTGTGGTGAATGTTTTTGTTAGGACCAAGTATTTAGACAAACATGGACCCAAAAAATGTGTGAAAAAGCATAAATTTTGTCCTCGTGGGATCGAACCCGATCGCAGGTTTTTTTTTACGTTTTTTTTTTATTCGTAGAAGCGCGCAGCGAAAATGAACCTCAGTTTTCTGACCCTCGTATGTGCCCCTACAATATGCACAAGACCATTTTGAAAAAGCTCACCACGTGAACGCATCCTTGTTAGGCTGTCTCACACCTCTGCAGCAATCTCACGCAGCGACGTAGCGATCCCTGAACAGTGTTCAAGCGTCCGATGGCTAGGAAACGTGTAATATATTTATCATCCTATCATTGACAGCGTCTCGAGTCACACAGGCGACACCATGGGACGATAGCAGGACCAACTGCTGTAGAGATGGGGACGTGATGGGAGGTAAGAGCTGGTACCCTCTATCCCCATTACTCTTTCTCTCTTGGATGCTGGCTGGTCGTTATAGACGGTGTGCACGGCGATAAAGAACCATGATCGATACCTATACTTCCCTACCGCCTCGAGACACTCCCGTCGCTGTATATGCTGGCAGCGCTCGCAGAGCTGATAACGCGTAGGCGATGGGAAGTAACTGAGTCGATATCTAACTACTTCTTTCTTGTCGTTGCCGCTCGACTTTCAGAAATGCTGAATTGACAGGCTGTTTGTCGGCTTGGTTTTGCGCTGCGCAGAAGTATGAACACTAGCCGTTACATGTCTTTGTAAAATTAGTCGTATATTAGGATTAGCGAGCCTTGCATTAATTCTTTTGAATCTCCTCTCGCATCAGTGCCAAGGAGTGGTGAGCTCATAATAGCTGGATACGATCGATGCTACACACCGTGCAGGTGCCAAGATGGTTAACAAGCCAGCGCATCAACCCGCCATGAACTCCGCTGAAACTTTATCACAACCAATTTCAGAACAGCCTGTATTTAAGGTGATCGTGACGAGTGGGGTAGCCAGTTATTTCTTGGATCTCCTAGGGAGAGCTGTGCCGTATGAGTGGAGGCTGACTTGGTGACTTAGGCTTATGAAGAATGACATTTGCCATTATCATTTTCAGACCGCGTGAAGAAGTGACAGAATAAAGAAAAGAAAAGACAGAAGAAATACAATTTTTTGAGTTACTTTTGAACCTTTTGAATTTTTGAAAGACTTTTAAAGCATTCCATGTTATGTTACAGCGGACTCGTGTTAAACTCTTAAATATGCCGACTACTGCAGGTAATCATAAAACCACGCTTCAAGCGCACAGATGTGACTGCGAAGTTGAATGCGTGTCGCTCGCAACGAGGGAATGTAAAGGTGAAGCATCTATTATTTTCCTTTCCAAATGAAGCCCAAATTACCTGCAATACAAAGCGAGCATTTTATTGTATTATTCAGATATATGATGGCAGCCCACCTTATCGCAGTGCTACCAGTGTCTGCTAACACTGATCGTAGTGACGCCGTTCAGCATTATGATATTGACGAACTATCTCCATTCATTTCACTGCACCTTTGGTGACCGTCGTCGCTTCGCTCTTCCATTCTCGTTTAGCCTCTTTCGTGCTCTATGTAAGTCTTTTTGCTTTCGCTCATCCCAAGGTTTTCGGAAATGTTTACTGTTTTACAATTCGTACTACTATTCCAAACTGGTTGTGCGTTGATACCGTTTACTAATATCGTTAGTCCATGCAGAAGTACGTTGAACTTCTTACAAGATCCACAGTATAGGCTTTTTCACACGATAGATGTTAACCTCAGAGATCCTTTTTTAACTAGAACAATTTCGAAATCAAGGAACCTGAACTCTTGAAACTGTTTTATTTCCCCGCATGAATGAGTCAGCGCTCTTGTTGCATGGACGCACTCGCGTCTTTTTATGTTTTCTCTGTTTTTCGTTGTAAATACGATATTGAAATGAATTCATTAATTCTCATCTCATCATCACCTCTGAAGAAGTCTTGGTTCTGACTGTTATTGAAAAGCAATTAAATAATATTCTTAAACAAACGTACTACAGGCGTAAAATGAACCTTCAAGAAAGCTTGAGAGGAGCCAAACAGTACGTTCATTGTGCGCGTAGCTTGCGACTTGGGATACACTCAACGCAGCAGGAATCTACCTAACTTAGGGTACAACTTCAGAAATGAATATGTATGCCGCTACGTTCATTACTTTGCGCAGCGTCACAGCCTCTACGGCGAGACACTCGTACCGAGGCGTTCGGCGAGCGGTCAGCCGACTAAGAAGTGCTAGATATTTGCTCTAGCTCGGCAGCAGCAGCGGTTCGATGGGGATTCCCTATGGGGGGGGGCGGGGTCGTATTTCGGTATTGGGAAATATTTATTATTTAATAGTTGATTTTTTCTCCCTTCACGATCGTGTGTAAGGCGGTGCGTGGGGGGTCGTACTTAGTCATTGTTGGGAGAGAGTCGTAATTTTGGCTTAGGAGTTTGTGGTTCCCTCCATTGAAGTTTTTTATGAATTTTCTGTGTTAATAAGGTATTGTACGCCGTACGAATGTTACGTCGATGCTCTACTAATATACCTCATCCCACCCTCTGCTCGAGCGATACTTTTTTCCGCGCCGGGATATTGTGACTTCTTACTTATTTACGCAGCTGGGATGTCAGACATGTAGCGAGCGAGCATGGGGTGGGGGGGGGTCCGTACACTACCCTCTAACAAAAAAAGGATGGGGCGGCGGGCGTTTGGGCGGTATTCATATATTTGTTATTGTAGGCAGCTCGCGTTTAATCTTATAAAATAAAAAGGGGCGGGCGGCGGGGGGTCGTACCTAGACCCTCTACAAAAAAGGGGGGTCGTAAAAGCTCGACGGCAATAATCCCCATTGAATGCTGTGCCCTGAGCTAGAGTCTTTCAGCGTACAGCTGCGTCTCAAAGGCTAGGCTTAGGTTTAAGTGCAGGTATCGATCTAGGCGTCCACTAATGTTCACAGCGACCGGGAGTAGAGAGCAGGGAAAGCAGAAATGTAGCAAAGCTGGATTAGGCGTCGTGAAATTGCGACGTGTGCAACCGCACCGCACAACCGCTAAAGTACAGAATTACGCAATTCAGTGTACGGTGTAGTGTAGTGGTGCGATGCGGTTGCACAACATCGCAATTTCACGACGCCTAATCCAGCTGTATGCTACCCTCCTACTTCCCCATACTATCTATTCCCGGTGAGTGGTGGACGCTTGTAGACACCGTCCGCAAAGTATGGACGCAGCCTAAGAGATCACTCATATAGATGTGACTAAGTGGACAGTAAGAAATCACAGAACGTTGGTTTTTTTTAGGTGCCTCATCTCGTTTTCTTTATTGTTGCTACCAGAAAAAAAAGTCTTATTTCTAACAGTTTGGCTGACGCACACTACTGCGCGTCCGGCCGGGGTGCTGATTGCTGATAGGATTTCTGTGCTGACCACTAACACTTGGCTTGATTCCATGTCTCAAAGTACGGCTTACTGCACCATATTTCACCTTTTCAATGAACATTTACGGCAATGTCTGAATGGGCTTATCTTCTTTGCTAAAAAACACCCCATTTGATGGAATATCGCAACTTAGGGCAGTTGAAAAGAAGTTTTCGGTGGGTAAATTACCATCGTCTTGTGGAAGCTACTTATTTCCTACGCGTTTCCGTTGAGCAGCTTTATTCAGTCCGTCTGCTGTGGTCGATTAATCAACTTCTCATGCAAACCTCTTAAACTTTTTAGCTTCTGGAAGAATGATTTAGAGTTAGCGGTTGAATCTAATTTGTCTTTATATCACTCAAGCGATAGAAGTGGCGCTGGCTCATCAGCCTTTGCTCATCGATGTTTCCTGGAATCGGCACAGTGAAGCTCAATCGCAAGCAGAGTAGGGAGGGGGACAGATCCCAACTCTAAGCCCTTGTCAGGAGCAGTATCACAACATGTCTCTTGCCACCAAAGCGTCTGAATCACTTGCAGGAGGGTAGTTCCCAGTGTTGCTACGACTCGTGTTGGCTGAAACCAGAGGGATAGGCGTTCATCAGGGCCGTGGTGAGCTTTTTCAAAACGGTTTGTTGCATGTTGTAGGGGTCCATGCGAGGACCACAGCGATGGGGTTCATTTTTGCTAAACGGTTTTGGGAATGTCAAAAAAAGGTCAAAAAAACATTCGAAAAGAATGGGCTTTTTAAAACCACCTTATTCCCCTCTATTCTAAGCTGTAAGCGTTGCAATTTGTATACCGTATATGTAGGGTAATCTTGCCAGGCATGAGAACAGCAAAATAAGGTCAAAATCCAAATGGTCTACTTGGCATGCGGTGAGCTCCATTGGAGTTTTTCGGTCATCTGCGCATATCTCTTCAACAGGTCCTGTATCTGCAGTGTCGCAGTGGCAGTTGGTGTGGTGGATAGTGCGACGGGCTCTCGGACGGTGGGTTTGTGGATCGGATCCCCTCGCCGGTGCAACTTTTTGCATTTTTCACATTTCTTGCTTCTTGTATTCCTGTATGCCCCATAATGTGTATGACCCGGATATATCGACATTTTGAAGGGAATTCTAATGCGGCAACCGTTCAAAAGTTTGGCCTCACTTCTAGTTATTGGCTTCGCAAAATACTATCGAAAACTCTTCATGAAACGTGGTTAGCGTGCGGTTATCCGATGCTCTGATCATGGACACGACACTGATTTTTGAATATGGCGCAATGTATCGCTAATTTAGGGCAAAGGTTTTCTCGTACTACCATCATTGTCAGTCTGCGCGGCGGGGCTATTTAGCGCCGTACTGGCCCCAGATGGCCTTCGCGGCAAAAATAAGTATCTGAACCGTGATCAGGACCACAATCACCCCTACGTATAGAGTTACGCCAAGAAAAATTTTCCCGAGCTTTTTGTGCTATGTTGCCGGTCATGTCTTCAGCTAGTGGCTATCAGCCAGCCCCCTCCCATAAGGAGTCGTTATCCAACATCGTTAAGAGGAAGCTTTTCATTTGCTAGTATGCAGACGCAGAATTAAAAACTACACAAAAAAAGTGACGCACATACACTGCACTCCTCTCATACCTTTGATATGAGAAACAAAAACCTTTCTTCGGGCAAGTGGTAACGAGTTCTTTCTCGAAAGCATAGACGGTAAAAGTGAAGAAAGATCCAGGATGCTCGTTTAGTGGCTCCGAAGCTAGCAAGATGTTCTATGAAGACCTACTGAAGTTGAGGGGCAAGAAATGAAAAATTTCTGGCGGTTCGTCTGCCAGAGAGGATACTTAACGGAGGGTTCGCCTGTCACTGCCATCCAAGGGGTCAGGTCCATGACCACTAAAGAAACTCGAAAAAAATTTTTTCGCTGAAACCTCTCAAACAGGGGTAATCAATGGCCCTGATCACGATTCTGACAATTATTTATGGCGCCGACGTGATCTGGGGCCAGCGTGGCGCTAAAAGGCCACTGCGAGCGCGAAGGGATGCTGCATAAGCCCCTAAAGAAATTGCAGTGTACCTCCTTGTATGCCAAGTAAGGCACTTGTATTTCGACCTTATTCAATGTTATTTTTCATGTCTAGTTGAGAAACACTTTAAACTCTTTGTATTCTGCTTTACAGCTGAAACAGATGCGAATGAGATGATAAAACTTGCGTATTTTAAGCGATTTGTTTTTATTCCTTTTTTGACATTCCCAATAGCGTTTAGCAAAAATGAAACCCATCTGTGTGGTCCTTGTATGGACCCCTACAACATGCAACAAATCGTTTCGAAAAAGCTCACCACGCGCTCACACGGACCTCCCTTGTAAGGGCTGTTGTGTCCTATCAGCTGTTATAACGTCCTGCCACCCACCGATAAGGTTCCCATCCTGCCCCCTATCGTGGAAACGACACCTTACCGTCGCTGTGGCGCAATTTATAATGTTGTTGGTCTTCCTTTTGTAAGGCCTATTATGGTATCTTATCAGCTGTTATCACTGCCTGCCCACAAATAATGTTCCCATCCTGCCCTGTCTGTACTTACTCGGATCTCAAGGTCCGTCCGTTGCTCTGGCGGTGCTTGAACTTGATGAGCTCCATTCTAGAACCCTGGTATCTTATCACTCTTATGCCGTTCCTGTCACCCAGCCGAAAATGTTCCATCCTGCCCCCTCTATCTCATCTAAACTTGGATCCAGGCGCCCGGTGTTACTCCACTGGCGGTGTTATGAGTTGGTACCACTCTTTGGTTTAAGGCTCCTCATGGTATCTTATCAGCGGTTTATCACTTCTGCACCCACCAAATGAATTGTTCCATCCTGCCCCTATGTTGGCTCTTGATCCAAGCTCGGTCGTTACTCTGGCGACGGCTATGAGATTTTGATGACCTTTTTCACACCGCCTTCTAAGACCCTTGTGGTATAAATTTGAGGTTGGATCAGTTCCTGCCACCTACAGTGTTCCTGCCCGACCCCCTACGTCACTTATCAGTTTGAACGCTCTGCCGCTCCTTTGAAGGAAGTTGTGAATTTCCGTATAATCACAGACGCAAAACAGTGCACATCACTACACCAACAGACAAACTTAGGCGATTATTATATATATAGTAGTAGGATCATTTTCCTAACCACACTATGTACAGAATATCCTCGTTCGCTGCGGAGCGCGGAATGCGTTTTTGAGAGCTGGGCTTGAAGCGCGGCGCCAGCTTGTTCCACACATGTGTCTTGAGGTTGGTAAGAGTATAGCTGTCCGAACCCATCCCTCCTGCCACGCCCGTCACCTGTACATCATTTTGCAGCCATGAATCGAGCTATTCGTGTAATAAAGGATTATGCACGGCCATACGTTTTCGGAATGATTCATGTACGAACACATTCTGCCAGGGTTATTGTTTATTTCGTCAGCTGGCAATGGCAGTGTCGTCTAGATTTCTTGACAACGATTTTTTTTCTAGAACTCCAATGAACAAGCTGTCCCTGCCTGAGATTCTCGAAGTCGTCAAGAAAGAAGCTCTAATTTACGCGTCCGCTCAAGTGGTAAGCACGGGGTCGTAATTTTGCTGATGAGATGGGGTTCGTAAAGCGTTTCGACAAAATTTTCCGTCTGTGAGATTATTACCGTTTTATTGTACACCATCTTGTTGGCGCTGCCTCGAAACTACTGTGTGCTCCCTACCCTACCATATATAGAGTGTGGGATGAACAGGGCTGGACAAGATATACGGAACACACGTGAACCAAGCTATGTCCCGCCCACTATGGGCGGGGCGTGCCTTTAGCCAGGAGCCTGTTACTTCGAAAGTTCCTAATTTGGGTCCAAAAGAGCCTGGAGAGCGGAAAATGTGAGAAAGGACAGGCAGTCAGTTGGTTGACGAACGAGGAAGACAAACTCCACATTGGTCGGAGCGTGCTATGGGGGGGGGGGGCGGTATTTGCTACAAAACATTCAAAAGTACATAATTCAGTTCCAAAAGAGCCCGGAGAGTGGAAAATGTGGCAAACGATAATCAATCAGTTGGCGAACGAAATGAGGATGCACACCCATATTGGGCGGGCGCGAAATATAGGTGGGCGGTGCTTGCTACAAAACTTTCAAAAATTCGTAAATCGGTTCCAAAAGAGCCCGGAGAGTGGAAAATGTGGGAAACGATAAGCAATCAGTTGGCAGACGAAATGGGATAGACACGCCCATATTGGGGCAATAGAAACGTTGCAGAGTGGGTCGCACATATGAGCAGGAAGTTTAAAGAGGTCGTATTTATTCAATTTTTATACATCGAGGTGCTGCATTGATTACAAGTCGTAAAAGAGTAATGCTAGTTAACATCGGTCAAGGTGCTTCTTGATTCAGGACGGAATTATAGTGGAGAACATGCACGATATACCGTACGTGAAACCTCCGATTGGCCCAGAAATCGTATCATCCATGACATTGGCGTGCCAAGGTAAGTAAACCAGTTAGAGAGCTTCGTCATTATACTCAGGGCTTACCAAGTCTAAAGAATTTTTAAGCGGTTTCTGTGGCTCTCAGTCAACAGAGAGAAAGGATGCTGCTTGGTGTGCAGATCTTGGCAGCTGGGAACAAGGAGGCTCTCGCTGTGGCCCACTGTGCAGGTGTGAGGTTGTATTTTCAAGCAGTCCTCTTTGAGCT